>CM061157.1:27075046-27374822 GCA_030710495.1 Labroides dimidiatus | reverse complement strand
ACAGTCACTATATTAAAAATGCTGACTCATCCTGAATTTCAGTTGCACTAGCATGAGGAGAAAAAGGCGGAGTTAAAGTAGGTCTTCATATTGGATATCCGCAAAATTAAAGAGAGGGTATTCTGCTTTTTTTTTTTTTTTTTTTTTTTAGTCTTTATTCCATCCCTCTGGTGCCCGCGTAGTATTTTTTCTAGATTTACAGCTCAAATAAATCCCTATTTTTCTCTTACTGGTGTTTTGGAAAAGCCCTTAGAAATGTTTTGGTTTAGCTACTGTCTCTTTAAGGCTCCCTGTACCACAAACCCCCTTCCCTCTGATTGGTCAGCCCTCTGAAGCTAACTTTTGACAGATTCAGGGATTTCTACAACATGTGGATACACAGAGGTTTGAAAATCTGCACATATTTAATATAAACATCCAGCATTGTTACTTTAAAAACATGTTTACAATGGCAGAAAGCAGAATACTCCCTCTATTTGTCCGACCGAGCCGCCAAAATCATCACAGCTGAGATTTACAGTCTCTAAACTCTGCTGTGTCACAGCTTCCTGTGTTAAATTAAAGCAGATGCAAAGAGTAATGAGAAGTTCAGTGACTCTGGTGTTCGCTAGCTGTGTTTGCCAACAGAGCTGTAAATTAAGGATGTAAGACCGCTTTGCACTTTGCCAAATCTCCCATGAAATCTAAATATGTCTCAGAAATGACGGCTTTGACACGAATCAACATCGTACCGCGTGTTGTGTCACAACATGTTGGCGTCCTGTTTTCTCCGACGCTCTGAAAGTCCAGCGGCTGAGCTAACAGGGTGCTGTAAGCTGCTTAGGGCTGTCTGTCCGTGTGTGATATTACCGTTAATTAAGGTTGTTTTAATTCAAACAGGTTTAAGAGCATTAAATCTTCACACTCTAATTAGTACAAGAGGATAGTTATTAGGATGGGGCACAAATCATTTCGCTTTTCACAGCAAGAAACAAAATTCATTATAAACTCCACGACGATAACACCCCCCCTCCCACCATATAATTTACACATACATTTCTCCATTATGCAGTCGTTTTCTACCTTACTATCAGCATGCACAAGGGCAAGTAATAAAAGCTTCAAACTAAATCATAATTGTATTAAATGAGAGTGCCGGGCATAAAGTCCATTAACCTTATAAATGGTTCCTGGTGTAATGTATATGTTTTCACAGCCTGCGAGCTCAGCTTGAACTGGAGTTTGATTTCATTCAGTTCCTCCTGGTGTTGCTTAAAGCTCTCATGGAAAGGAGGTAACCTTCAGCGCTGAAGTCAAACACTTGAAATGCCGTATTTAGATCACTTGTACTAATCACAGCACACATGAAGAGCTGTTAGACCGAGCAGATTATTCCACAGAGAGGAGGAAGATTTCAACCTCCTATATATATATATATATATATATATATATATATATATATATATATATATATATATATATATATATAATATGACCGAGCCGCCAAAATATATGTATATACGTATATATGTATATACATATATACGTATGTATATATGTATATACATATACATACATATATATATATAAACATATATATATATATATAAACATATATATATATATATATATATATATATATATATATATATATATATAAATGTTTTATCCATCAAATCAAATAAATTTATATACGTATATACGTATATACGTATATACATATATATATATATATATATATATATATATATATATATATATATATATATATATATATATATATATATAGATATATATATATAGATATATATATATAAATGTTTTATCCATTAAATCAAATAAATTTATTCTGTTTTCTTGGACTTTATACCAGAACTCAATTATACGTAACAATAAGACACAGCATGATACGATGCAATATGATCCATCCATCCACTATATTTACTGCTTTTTGTTGCTTATTGTGAATTGTGAAAACTTGCCCTGTATAACTTGGTTTAATTTATTTATTTATTTATTCTGCGCTTTGCTTGATTCAGAAACCGTGAGCTCCCTGGTTCTGTGGTTGGTCTGGTATAATAGATGATTGATTAAAAAAGTTGGGAAAGCATTCTGGACAAAGACTTTCAGACTTTCTGCATCAGTCTTCCACCAAGTCCCAGCAGACTGGAGGGGGGGGCAAACACTGAACAATTTACCTATAAGAAGAGGAGAGACACGGCTATGTAACTAAAACTGTGTATTGTAAAACATACTGTGCTTTTCGTTATAAAAAGATTTTTTAAAACAAAACAAAACAAAAAAATGCAATGAACTGCCAGAACTGAAAAAAAAAGTGGGGTTAGCCCTGAACAGGTCAGCAGCCTATCACAGGACACATACACATGCTATTCACTACCATTTAATACAACGTAAGACAATAAAATATGGTCACCTCAAATTTTGATACTAGTGAATTTAACACAATATGTTAGACTGAGGATGCAACTTCTACCTTAACAGTTATTTTGTATATGTTTTATTGTAGTATCTACAGTGTTTAACACATATCATACTGTGTAAACCACCCAGCATCATTCAGGGCTTTGACTCTTTTTTTTTTTCCCTTCACCTCATCATTTTGAACATGGTTTTTGGAGTTTACAAATGACTTCACCTTTTTTTATTCACAAATTTCAGCCAGAAAACTGGAATTCTCTGATAACTCGGAAATTCATTTAAATTAACAAAGAACCACTTACGGAAACATTTTTCTGTTCAGAAATAAAAGTCAAATAACTGGAATTTGTCAATCAAAAAATAATAATGTGCTTGGCTTTTTTCCTGCTTTGTTGAAAAACAGTTCATCTGAGAATTCATTCACAACAATGATTATTATATTTTAGCGTTAAAGATATCATTCTGAGGTCGTTGCAGCACATTTTTCAAATGTGTTGTGTTGCAGTTTATTTGCAGCGCGTTTTTCTGATGTGTTGTGTTTTCGTCTTTGCGGCGCATTTTTTTACTGTGTTGTGTTGTGGTCTATTTGCAGAGCATTTTTTAATGTGTTGCGCTCTAGCTGCAGCGCGTTTTTCTTATGTGTTGTGTTTTGGTCTTTGCAGTGCGTTACGTGTTGTCATATTGATGAAGTTGTTTTTTTTTCTTTTTTTTGTGTTTTGTCTTTTTACATGTGCTTTCATGAAATGCAATGCCATGAGCTCTCAGGGCCACCGTAGAACCAGGATCGGAGGGCTGAAGGGAAGTGAATATATATGCACAACTTCTTACAGGAGGCAGTGTTTATTTTTCAAAGAAATACTTTATCACATTTACCAACTATAAAATTTTCCCTGCCTTTTGTTTTGCCCCTGATGTATCCACACATTTCAAACTAACTCAACAAAAAGGTCGGTGATGGAGGGGCAGGGCTCCGCTCCTTCTGGCCCACTTGAAGTGAAGTACGTGTCGGCAGGGCGTCAGATTTTGGTTCGTCTACCCGACAGTCGAGCAGAATGAGTAACAAGCAGCTTGCCTTCACCTTTTTGAACTGACCGTAGTTCTCTGAAAACCCTGAAAGGAAATCAATGAGTGGAAAAACCGACAAACAGCGAGCCTCAATCTTTCACAGCGTTTTTATTTCAACACATTACAGTATATACACTTTCAAAATAAAACGCGAGAGAAAGAAAAGAAGAAAGAGCTCGGCGTAAGAAAACATCACCAGAGTTAAGCAGGATGACACTTTTCACCTTCTTAATCAAAAGTGTTTAGTATGCCGCATGTTTAGACATATTTCAAATCATATATACCTTATATATAGAGAAAACATTGCACTGTTTACATAACTGTTGAAAGGAAAAATAAATACCAATTAAGAAACCAGCAGTTTAATTCACAGATAAAGTGACGTGAGAAAAAGATTTTTAAAGGCAGTATTTTATTCTTTAAAAGAGGAGCAGAGAAAGAGAAACAACAACCAAAAGAAACCAGAGTAATAAATATCTGAATGAACTTTCAGAGCACTGATAGACTCTCACTTAAGCGCTCACTGATTTCTGTTTTCTCCAAAGCGATGCAGAGCTGAGGCGGCCAGCTGCAAGGAAAAACACTTCACATCACACGTCTGCTAAAAGAGTCGCACTACTGTAGGCTGGATTTTCAAGGACATGTAATACAGCTTCATAAAAGTAACACACACAACCGTACCTCACACACACACACACACACACACTCACTCACTCACACTCTTAGCATATGTAAAGGACACTGGTGATGGACACACTCAGCTTCCCGGAGTGACGGATGCTCATTTCAGGTTCAAATGTTTCAGTACACGGTGGACGCTGTGAAACATGACAGAATGACGATGAAGAGTTGCATATCATGAGCTAGTTTTATAGAAAACATTCAGGTCAGACCTTCTAATGGCACCACACCCACATGGAGAGACACAGACAGCAGGAAAACGATGGTTTTTGTGGCGCAGAGAGAAGGAGAGAGGAGTGAGTCGGCGCGTTTTACACACCTTTCTTTGTCCTGTTTGGACAAACACCGTACCTGGCGTTCATGTGTAAGCTATCGCTGCATATTCTGTTGTTTTCGGACCTGGTTAGCCGTTTGATTTGCAGGATTTTAAAGCTCCTGTGAGGGTTTTTTTTAGCGGGACTAACAGTGATGAGCACTGTTTATGTACAGGTATTGTGGGATATAACTATATGAGATATAACTCTCTCCACAGGGGGCGCCAAATTTAGCTCCAATTCTAAGTTCCCTGTAGGAGCTTTATATGAGTCATTTTCTGCAGAGTCTGGTGTGTATATTTGTCTCCTACGTGTGTTTAATACAGTAAAGTAACTGAGAGTTTAAAGCTCCTGTAAGGAATTTTCTGCTTGTGTTGACTTTGGCGCCCCCTGTGGACAAAATGTCACAGATCACATCTTTGCTGATTCTGTCCTGTATTCTCATACTGTTTTCTTTAAGCAGTGTAAAAATCACTTCCTATAGTTGCTTTTTGACTGCTTGAACTAAGGTCTAAATTTAGTTCCCGGGTAACTGATCAACTCCTTGGGGGTAAAACTTTTCAGAGGTCCAGCTTGTCTTGTTTCAGCTATAATTTCACTGAATCCACCTTTATTCCACAATCAAACCAGCACAGACCTAATCTCCTCTGTGCTAACAGGCTAACTGAGGTGTAGCACATAAAGATGCCAACCTGTCTTCTTCTTCTTTTATGGTGGTTGTTGTTGTTGTTGTCTTACTGCCCTCCACTGGTCTGGTGTTGTAATGCAGTTTATTTTTTATTTCTCCTCATCTCTGGTTTAATTTGTACACTGTAGTCCTCACAGATTCAGGCCTTCAGCAGACAAACAGTGGGCCACAAGATCTAGTTCCTGGAAGAGTAGTACCAGAAAGCAAAAAGTTCCCGGAACTTCTGGTGGAGAAGTATTTTATGAATATTTGCTCTTCCTTCACTGAGGTGTGAAAAGTCTTGTGTGACGCTTTGGGAGGAAAATCTACCGCTTTGGGAGGAGGAGGAGGGGGGGGGGGGGTTCCATTCCACGTAGGCAGGTGGAAGGGCAGGAAGCTCCCAGAACAAATATGGCTCAATATAACTTATAGCATGCAAATGATACATTACTTTGACGAGAGTGGTCCTGACTGAAATTGTGGACTTTAGCGGTCACTATCTGAGAAACCATAGGGCACTAGCTTAGCTAACAGAATGCTAACTAGCTAACAGGGTATTTCCTTTAATTCAGTTTCCTACACTGTTTGGTATAAAGTCATTTTGTTTGATATGAAACAGTTATTGTCTCATAACCAGTAAAAAGAAAAAACTCCTGACAGGAGCTTTAAGTAAAATGTAAGAAAACTCAAGAGTTCACTGGAGGTAATAAACAAACTGACACATTTCTGGGAAAACACAGCGTGACACCTAAAAAAAAAAGTCGATGCGAGTCGCAGTAAACAGCTTCTGTCAATGAAAAAAACCCAAACGTCAAACTTCATCTTCCTTTCCGCCGGGTTATTGAATCTTTAAAAGGTGGCAGGAAGCCACATTTGGTCCTGTCAGTGTTGGTTATGGATGTGTATAGTGAAGTGTGGCGCCTCTCCTGACTGCAAATCAGTAAAAATCAGGGAATGATGATCCTTCTGAAAGGCCTGGGCTGAATTTTAATAAAGTAATACCAGCGTGGAGTACTTTCCAACGTCATGTGTGAATAAAAATGTCTGTTTTCTGGGTTTCTCCGTCCCTTCTCTGCAGGACTTTCCTGTCACTACTGAGACCAGTTTTTTTAAACACAACTTGCTTGCTCAGTAGACCATCAGGTTTTGTCATTCTGCCTGAGCACGCTGATCCTTGTTAAGACTCTTTAAGATGGTTGTCAAGACTATTTTTCCAGGTTTTCTGTCCACTGGAGTAATTTCTCTTGGTTGTTGGTGGAGTTTGGATGTTTTCCTGGAGCGTGCGGATGGAGAAAAAAACTGCCCGAGCTCAGTTTTTTGGCCGTATGTCTCATTAATTCAGGCTAAGTGCCAACAAATATCCCTCCTGTCATCCATTTCAGGCTTTCTGCTGGCTGTGCTTATTTGAAACTTTTGTACCTGCCATAAAAGCTCTCTCTCTCTCTCTCTCTCTCTCTCTCTCTCTCTCTCTCTTTCTCCACAGCTTGAACAGAGTGCTGTATTCCATTTCTCCCAATTCAGTGAGATCTGATCTATCTGTAAATACAATAAAAAAAAGTTTGAGATGAAAGTTTTACCAGAAATGATTTACCGCAAAAAAAAAGAAAAAGAAAAAAAAAAAAAAAAAGAGAAGCCTCGTGTGGAAGATTCAGGCCACTCTCTGCTTCAGCAGAAAGGTCAACTCCTGATTTCCAAGGAGTCAGCTCTGAAAGTGATGATACATCAGTGGGATATGTTGCGGGTAATCGCTCAGGAAACTGTCTTTCAACTCGAACGATTCGTTCCCTTTCTTAGAGCCGCTACAGCGATAATCTTTTTCCAAGGAGCGCAGTGTTTGGTGCCATTAGCCAACACAGCAGCTCTGCTGGAGGTAGCGGACCTTGAATTGAGTCCTTGAGAGATTGCTCGTCCAGGTGGCACCATGGGAGGAATTTATCTGCAGGTGTCGGCCTGATAGGAGTTACTGGGAACTTTTCTTACTGGAAAGGATTATCTGGAATGAAAGCAACATTTTTCTTTTTCTATTTAAAGTTACAAAGTGAAGGGGTTACATCTCTGCTGAACTTTTTCAGCATCACGCAGTTTGAGCAGAACGTCCTCCCTCTCTGTTTATTGTCTCAAAAGTTTGAATTTCTCTCTGACGCGGCAGGATGTTTGTTTTGTATCATTTAAAATCCAAACCAGATGAATACGTTTTCACTCATGTGACTGGATTAAAGCAGATTCAAGTTATAGACGACTTTTTTTTGCTGAATTTTTATGAGCCAAAATTGGCGCTCCAGTTTTGGTTGCAGCTGTTCATGGATTCAATTAGTTGTGAAATTCGGTTACAGGACATCTTCAGGCGCAGTTTACACAACATTTAACCTAAAAACACAAAAAGATGCAGCGAAAAATACCGCGTTAACACTGAACACTGAGGGACTGAAACGCTGCATTATGCATGCCAGCGCGTTTTTCTGATGTGTTGCGTTGCGGTCTATTTGCAGCGCATTTTTTGAATGTGTTGTGTTGCAGTCTTTGCAGCGTGTTTTTCTAATGTGATGTCGTCTTAGCAGCGCATTTTTCGAATGTGTTGGGTTGTCGTCTTAGCAGCGCATTTTTCCGATGTGTTGGGTTTGCGGTCTTTGCAGCGCGTTTTTCTAATGTGATATGTTGTGGTCTTAGCAGCGCATTTTTCAAATTTGTTGTCGTCTTTGCAGCTCGTTTTTCTAATGTGTTGTGTTGCAGTCTTTGCAGCGCGTTTTTCTAATGTGTTCTGTTGCGCTCTTTGCAGCGTGTTTTTCCAATGTGTTGTGTTGCGGTCTTTGCAGCGCGTTTTTCTAATGTGTTGTGCTGCGGTCTTTGCAGCGTGTTTTTCTAATGTGTTGTGTTGCGGTCTTTGCAGCGCGTTTTTCTAATGTGTTGTGTTGCGGTCTTTGCAGCGCGTTTTTCTAATGTGTTGTGCTGCGGTCTTTGCAGTGCGTTTTTCTAATGTGTTGCAATGCAGTCTTTGCAGCGCGTTTTTTTAATGTGTTGTGTTGCGGTCTTTGCAGCGCATTTTTCTAATGTGTTGTGTTGCGGTCTTTGCAGCGCGTTTTTCTAATGTGTTGTGTTGCAGTCTTTGCAGCGCGTTTTTCTAATATGTTTTGTTGTTGTCTTCGCAGTGTGTTTTTCTCATGTGTTGCGTTGCGCTCTTTGCAGCGCACTTTCCAAACGCTGCGCATGTGTGGTCAAATTGATGAGGATTTTTTCTTGATTTGCTTTTTTTTATCTTTTTGCGTGTGTTTTTTTTTTTTTATTAAGTCGCAGTGCTGTGATCTCTCGGGGCCACCGTACTCTTCTAAGATTTTTACAATTTAATGCCAGACGCCTTAATTTCTCTTTGGGGAATTATAAAGTACATTCCATTTTATTCTACACACTCTATGTTTCTGGTTTTCTTTGTTTGCTCAAAGTCAAACCTCAAGATGAAAAGACTAAATCTTTCTGAATCACCAACATGTGGCATCCAGAGGTTTCTTAAAGTTACCTCGGGGTTTACAAAAATGAGTCTCTACCTTTGGAGTGTACTTGAAAAACAGCACAAAGTTTACCTTTTTTTTTTTAATTGCTGCAGTGGTTTTGTTTTATATTTGGACTCTGTGGATTATTTGCAGGTTTTCTTATCTTTAGAAACTCTTTGACTCTATGAACTTGTGTAACTCTTTTAGACAGTTTCAGTTTTTAGCAGTTTTAAAGAAGTTAAATACGTCCAATTATTGAGGAAGCTATACTTCCATGAGGTTAACAGGCGATGAAGTTTCACTGTAGGTCAAACCCTCGGATGCTTGAGCCACTTAACGCGCTTTGCAGCAGCATTGAGATAAACGTTCACCGCACTGTTATATTCCTCGTGCTCAGCTAAGGTTTATATCTCTATAAATTGGTCTCGCTGCATATGTCATCTGCCGTGTGAGTCGGTGTCTTCTCTCCGTGAATATATTCCAAGCTTTGGCCTTTCACACGATGACCTTTTCAGATGATAGCTGAGGATCAGGCCGGTGTTATTGAGGGTTTTTCTTTCTGTGTGCTGTTCTTTGATCCGTAGAGATAAAATGACAGGAGCCTGATGATAGACGACCGCGTGGTGTTCTTCTCACTTTGATTGCTGGGCAGTCATGGCTCAGTGAAAACTGGCTTCCAATAGGAGTGATTTGGGTACAGTGAGGACATATTTGACATTCCAGGAGATTAGCTCTCTAAAAATGAATCAAAAGTACCTCCAATTCTACCTCCAACTCAAAGAATATTCCCAAACATGAACTAAGATTTAACTGCTGAGTGTACTTCACTCAGTGGTCTTGTTAGCGACTGAATAAAGCAACGCACAAAAGGAGGAAAGAATGGATCGCATCCATTAATGGCACCAAGAATCGTGCATCATTTCCTCCGCTCTCTGCTCCACCTGAAGCTCCGATTCTCAAACTGATCTCAAGTCCTGCAGCTCTGTGCAGTTTGCTCTAGTTCCCACCTGACTGTGACTGAGATGAGCTGTTAGCATCTCCACTCTGTGCTGCACAGAGCTGAGCTGTGAGCTCTCATCCTGACGAAGAGAGAGGTTTATATCCACTCTGTGCTGTTTATTTCTTTATCTACTCAGCTGGTTTGATCCTCAGATGGTTTTAGCTCCTGATTATTAGAAAAACGGTAACATCAGAGACACATTAACAGACTTTATGTTCAGATTCGTTCTTTTGAGCTCATCCAGAGGTGAATTTTTGTTGTGACCTCTGAAAAGTTTGAGGATAACGACTCGTAGAAACACTGCGGTGCACTTAGCTCCGGGGTTAGTCAGTTCATATGTTACGGATCTTTTAAAAGAACGTTAAATGGAATATTTCTCCCTCTAGTATCGCCACCTGCTGGTCGTTTTTGGTTCACCCTTAGATTTTTATTTATTTTTTGAAACGCTCCCGTTGGTGGAGCTACAGTGTCGGTGAACCTCTGTTTGTCAAGTTTTTACTTTCATCGATCCAAATTCTTCTCTGTCTGCAGCAAAATTAATTCAATATTCAGATAAAAATATTTACCGTATTGGCTCGAATATAAGACGGTGTTTTTTTGCATTGAAATAAGACTGAAAAAGTGGGGGTCGTCTTACATTCGGGGTCTAGACATTATACCCATTCACAACGCTAGGTGGCGCCAGATACCTTTAAAGCGAATGCTGAACTTAACTCCCCAGGCCAAAGCGAACCCCTGCCACGAAGAAGAAAAATAAAAAGTAGCGGAAAGAAAGAAAAAGAGAAGAAAATAAGAGAAGAGATAACAGAAAATGGAGAAACGTAGCGACAATCTGGAGAAAAGTGGGTCGAAGATCGGCCAGGTTAACCGGCAGCTGAGGAGAAGTTATGATGCAAACTTCAAGATGATGGTGATAAATGAGGCAGAGTCTTCAAAACAATTGCAAAGCGGCTGTGAAATATGCTTTTCCTCTCGAATATATTGTTATAATCATCTGTTTCAGA
The DNA here is from genome assembly GCA_030710495.1 of Labroides dimidiatus. Lineage (NCBI taxonomy): Eukaryota > Metazoa > Chordata > Actinopteri > Labriformes > Labridae > Labroides > Labroides dimidiatus. Next base: position 27,364,188 of record CM061157.1, on the reverse strand, counting down.
TGTACTGTAATTATTTTCTGTATAAAAATTAAACTTGGTGTTCAAAAAGTCTTTTTTCAAACTTGAGTCTTGAAAAAGAGGGGGTCGTCTTATAATCAGGGTCGTCTTATATTCGGGTCAATACGGTAATTTAAAGAGATTTATGATCATAATACTCTATTTCTACTACGTCTGTTCTGCAGGACGCTGCAGGACGCTGCAGGATACGACGCTCCGCACCTGAAAAGGTTGATTGCGTCTGACTCGGTGTCTTGATACTAGAGTAGTCAGGATCTCCTCATCTAATTCTCGGCAACAAGTGTCAGAAATGTGGAAATATTCCTTAAAAGCTCACGATGAAGGGATGTGAAGCAGCACTGTTCGTTTGGAGGCTTTGAACCTATTTGAGGAAGGAAGTGGAGATAAGTGGAACCTTTGGTGGGCTGCAGATCAGAGTTACAACCCTGACAAGAATCCTCCCTGGAAGGAGCAGAGATTAAAGCTTTATTCTCATCTAAAGGCGTGTATATCTAGAAATTAAGCTTTTTAATTGGCCGGTAATTTAATCATATTCTGGGTAACCACTGCTGAAGTGTCAGACGTGCTGCAGAGAGGCTTCTAATTCAGACTGCACCAGTCCCCTGGGTCTGATCCCCAAATAGAAGCTCCCTCAGCCGTGTCTGGGCGCTCGGTGCGGTTCAGGAGGCCACACCATTCAAACTTAAGGAGTGCTTCTCAAACTTCTTTTCCATCTCTCTAAAAATTGGACTTTGTATGGGCCTCTGTTTCATCTCTGTGCCGAAAACACTTCTGAAGATTTACTGCCGCTGATTTCTCCTGCGTTCAGCGTGTGGGCTGTCAGGACTGAACTGAATCCATCGAGAGGATGAAAAGAGAGAGCCAACACAGAGTTCAACACAAAGTCACTTTTATTATGTTTAGGAGGGAGGGAGGGGGGGGGGGGGGGGGGGGGGCAGGTGGAGGAACTGAACGGAGGGATCCTCCTCATCATGAGGGTGTCTTTGTTGAAGCGTACGCTGGCTGCCTCTCCGAGGAGATAAGACAGAGGAGTGGGAGCGAGAGTCAGCGAGTGTCTCCACGTAACGATGTCCGAGAACCCAATGATGTATGACCCCGAAATAAAGAGGACGAGCAGGCTCCAGCAAAGCCACACATCGGAAGTCAGGATCTAAGGTTCAAAATCAAGACGGAGTCAGTCCCAGAGGGTCTCTGAGAGTACACACCACTTAACCACTTAACCAACAGTCTGCAGTGTAGACATTTAATGTTTTCACTGTCTGACGGCTTGAGGCGTCTCCTTCAGAAGAACCAGAAGTTAATCACGAGACATAAAGGGATGTGGTGCACCTTGCACTGCATGGTCGGGTGCTTTGCATTTTACATTGCAGTAACTTCTCTGCTGCAGCCTTTGCATCGACAACTAGATGAGCTCATGGATTCAATACGAGGACGTCTCCTCCAAATGAAGCCCATCCAACACAGATCTCTAAATCCTTTGAGTTCATCTCTTCAGCGGTGTTCAGACCAAAAGTGAAGCAAAAAGTCTGCATCTCGTGACTCAGTCGACTTTGGCTGTACGTCCGTTAGCACACCGCGCGGGGAATATCGTCTCCAGGAAGTCTGTCGGATCAACTTCCCAAAGCTGCTTTCACCTGCGTACTATTTTTATTCTCTATTTTTTAATAGATCCAAACCACCACAGGGCGTCTGACGCTTTGTATCAGATGAGTTAAAACATGATGCAGAAGTGAAAATGAAAATAAAGAATGCTTTATCTTAAAATATTTCTTTTTTTATGCAGTTTGGCGCACAGCTAAGCAGCTCTCGTACTTTGTGCAATTTTTGAACCCAACTTTTAAGATCTGATTCTGAGACTTCATGAGTCTGAGACCACGTCCACACGAAGCCGAAAAGTGTTTCATCTTTCTCTTATCAAAAAAGTTTGCTGTCAACGTGGAACCCTCACAAAAAATATGGCCGTCAAGATGAAAGCGCTAAATCTACTGAAACAGCTGTAGTACATATGCCAGGCCTGTAGGTGGCGCTGTGACGCTGCAACAAAGTCCACCAAAAACAGAGAATGACACACGGAGCGTGCTCATTCACAAATCTGCAGCAGAGGGTTTTATTTCCTCAGCGTGAATCAGAAACTAGACGTGTAATGAAAAAAAAAATGCTCTATTCTGATTGGTCAGAATCCCAAACTGATCACATGTCAAGTCAAATCAAATCAAGCAGAAAGAGTTCAGAGAGTTTAGCTTCTGCTTGTTGACGCCGCAGACAGCAAGGTGAGCTAAAACTGTTAGCCTCTGTTAGCATGGTGTTGGTGAACAATGTGGCTGAAACAGTTTGATTCCATTTTTTTAAGATTTGTCCGGATGAGGATGGTTTAATGACTCCAGAGGAGGCTAACTGCCGTCCGATCACTGGGACGATTTTTCACAAACTGTCCTCGTAAATTATCTTCAATCAGTAGAATAATCTTTTAACTCATGCTTTTTGCCAACTAAGCTAGTAGCCGGCTAACAAAACACCTGCGACAGCTACATCAGTGGTGTGCACAGGGAGGGGGGCAGGCAATCACAAGCTAAAGTAACCACTTGGAAGCCCAAACGAGCACAAAGTGCCTTTGTGGCCTAATCGTTGAATATAAAAAACTAAAATAACCTCTTGGGAGCCAAAACATGCTAAAATGCCCTTTTGGGAGCCGTAATGACAAAAAGTTCCTGTTTAGAAGCTAAAATTAGCGCTAAAGTGCCTTTGTGGCCCAATTGTTGACAATCATGAGCTAAGTAACCTCTTGGGGGCCAAAACAAGCACTCAAGTTCCGATGGGGCCCAATCGTTGAAAAACACAAACTGAAGTAACCTCTTGGGAGCCAAAACATACTAAATTCCTCTATTGGGAGCAAAATCGACAAAAAAATAGGAGCTAAAACGTGTATGTGCCTTTTTTTCTTTCTTTCTGCCCCTGTCCGTCAAAACGTCTGTGCACGGCCCTGCTGTACATGATCCCTGACGTTGATCACGCTTCGTCAGGTTTGTCTGCAGGATGATGTGACGCCTCACAGGAAGCTTGTTCTGAAACGCTGAGGAGCGGAGCTGAAACCCGGCTGCTGAAAAAACCTCTGATAGATTTTCACAACTCAGCCTTGAGAAAATGTTGCACCAAAGTTGAAAAAAATGCGCCTCAGAGACTCGGAGAAGGAATGTGTCAATCTGCAGGAGGCGAGCGGCGGTTTCTCTGTGTATTTCTGGTCATACGTCGGCTGCGACCTGGCTTACCGCAGGATGTCAAAATAATCCAGTTTTGCAGCGAATTCGAGGCGATACGAGGACTGAAAGGATGCCAGGATGAATAAAACATGACGCGGCTAATGCTTCGTCAGGCCTGATTTCTAGACAACACCATCACTACTCTGAAGTTTGGAGTGTTTTTTTAACAGAGTTTGGACTGAAGACGCTGAAACGACTAAATGTGAGCGTGAAACAAAGAAAGAAACGTCACCGCCTGCGTTTGTGATCTTAGTGTTAAAGTTTGCTCCACTTCAGGTCTGATCACACCTTCACATTCTTCTTCTTCTGTTTTTTTATTTTACCACAAAGACATCATTAGATATTTTAAATGCTTATCAGAGCGAAACAATCATCGTCACTGATCACGTATGTACGGACAAGAAGTTCAGTTAAAAATCGAAAATCCAGCATCCCCTCACTTCCTGTTTCTCCTCCACCTCCGGCAGCGACGATAGAGACACGGTGCAGAAAGAAAGAGAAGCGTTAGAATGATCTGGAGGATGAATGACAACAAAGTGACGTTACACTAAACATTTTGACAGCCCAGACGACTGTTTGAGGGCGAGAGCCAGCACATCCGATCCGGGAAGGTCGCACCAGCAGCTAGACTGGCAGTCTGTCTGAAACACGCGCTGAGAGTCCTCTTCACGTGGGTTTCTGTTAATCCTCGTGTCAGGGGATGACGTTTCTCAATCAAAGACGGGTGCTGGATTCTTAAACCTCTTCCAGAATGTTCTCTCGGTGCTTCTCAATAACACAAACACCTCCAGCATCTGCTCCTCTCTCTCTCTCTCTCTCTCTCTCTCTCTGTCGGTCCCTCCTCGGGTCTGTCTGTCTCTATGAGCTGTTTGGTCTAGCAGAGGTGTCCCTTCTTCAGTAACAGTCCAAAAAGTCCTCCTCCTCGTCTCACACAGGTAAGCTAGCACACCTGCTCGTCAGTGTTCATGCAGTAAAGGTTCATCTTTATCTGATCTGCCGTAGACTCGACCTTACCCAAGTTTAGCGAACTCAGAGTCCCGCTCTTCTCTGCTGCTGCCCAGAGTCACCGTCCGGGGGGACTGGACCCTGCTGATTTCTTCAAGAGCACTGGCCAGAGAGTCCAGGTCCCCTGAGTCCTGGTGCTGGACTTCCCACAGACTCAGGATCACTGATGACGGACTCTCTTGACAGGCGAAGTAGCAGAGGTTCCTACGAGCAGAGAGGAGGGGGGAGAGATATCGGATTAGTGAGCATCGAGGAAAACGGGAAGTGTCTGAGAAATCTGTTTACTGGGAGAGTAAACAAAAGTGACATCCATCTCTAAGATGAGCTGAGACAAGGACAACAACAGAATCCACCTGAGCTGAAGCAGGAAGAGCAGAAAATAAATAAAACCAGACTCCACGGACCAACCAGGTCCAAAGTCAGAGTACCAGCTTTCACCTGGACTGAAGCTAAGGCTCTGCACATTCTGCAGAAACTCTGAGAGCTGACGGAAATACAAAAAGTTGGTGCATAAGAAAGAAGAAATCAGAAATATTTGGGGTCAAAAAATGTTTTCAGGTCAAAAATAATCTGAGTATGAAAAATAATCCTGATAAAATCCAGATCCTGATCCTACGACGGAGGATTAGGGCCAAGTTAAAACCTGTACTGAAGTATAACTTCACAAAATATAGGATATAATTCTCTAAAATTTATGACTTCATTCTTGTAAATTCTCTCACAGAATCACGTGACCCCTCTTCAACCAAGGCTGGTTTGTCCACAGGGGGGCGACAAATCAACACAGACCAAAAAACTCCTCACAGGAGCTTTAAATCAGGCCTTCAAACAGCCTCTTTAACCTTTAGTTGTTTTGTTCTTGATTTAGCCGGGGTAAGTTTTTGTCAGTTTAATCTTTTTGCCTTCTTTTTTACAGATTCATTGATTTATGTAAAGTGAGCCCCTGAGACGTGCGCTGAAGAACCAGCTGTTAATAACCTCATAAAAAGAGAGAAACAGATCAGAGGCTCGGTAATAGAATGATTTTAGGAAAGCTGATAGAAAAGTTTTAAAAAAAGAGACTGAGAGTCAACGTTTGAAACAACTTTGAACTTTTCACATATCTTATCTCTTCGTTAGGCTGGATGATTTCAAAGTTATCTCACTGCAAACTGTGTTTTTGTTGTGAGTTGTGTTAAAGAAGCCTTGTGTGATTTTCCTGAAGCTCAGTGGCATCCAGAGACGTTTCGTTGTCCGGCTGAATTAATTTATAGCGTCTCTTGATTTGTTTACCCTTCAGAAGTCTCCAAACATCTGAAATGCAGAGAATGGAGCTTTAGGAGCCGAATGCTTTGTTACGCTTTAGTCCCCGGGATTTATGCAAAATCCTTCATTTGGATCATTCTTCTGTTTTTCCATGATGGATGTGCGATACTTTTGTAAAACTTGTCATTGAGTCTTGGAACAAGCTTTTCTTAAATCCACAGTTTCATCACCTTTTCTGTAACTTTGCAAAACCAGTGATGACGACACTTTTTATAAATATTCACTCATTTTGAATTTGATGGCTGCAACTCGTTCCTAAAAAGCTGGTTCAGGCTCATGTTTCCACTGTGTTCCATCACCTTTCCTTTTAACAACACTCAATAAATGTTTGTGAACTGAGGACATTGAGGGATCGTCCATGGTCTCTGTTGTTGTAGTTTGTGCTTCATAATGCTCCATACATTTTCAACGGGAGACAGGTCTAGACTGCAGTACCTGCACTCTTTTACTACGAAGCCACGCTGTTGTAACAGGTGCAGAATGTGTCTTGTCATTGTCTTGCTGAAATAAGCAGGGACGTCCCTGAAAAAGACGTGGCTTGGATGGCAGCATATGTTGCTCCAAAACCTGTATGTACCTTTCAGCATTAATGGAGCCTTCACAGATGGTCAAGTTAGCCATGCCATGGGCACTAACACACCCCCATACCATCACAGATGCTGGCTTTGAGACTTTGACCTGAGAACAATCCAGATTGTCCTTTTCCTCTTTGGCCTGGAGGACACCACGTCCATGATTTCCAGAAACAGTTTGAAATGTGGACTCGTCAGACCACAGCAGACTTTTCCACTTTGCGTCAGTCCATCTCAGATGAGCTCGGGTCCAGAGAAGCCGGCGGTGTTTCTGGGTGTTGTTGATATATGTCTTTGTCTTTGCATGGTAGAGTTTGAACTGTCACTTGTAGATGTAGTGATGAACTGTGTTAACTGACAATGGTTTTCTGAAGTCTTCCTGAGCCCACGTGGTAATATCCTTTACACAATGATGTTGGTTTTTAATGCAGTGCTGCCTGAGGGGTCAAAGGTCACGGACATTCAGTGTTGGTTTTCAGCCTTGCTGCTTACGTGCAGAGATTTCTCCAGATTCTCTGAATCTTTTGATGATATTATGGACTGTAGATGATCAAATCCATCAATTCTTTGACGTTGTTGAGAAACATTGTTCTTAAACTGTTGGACTGTTTGCTCACGCAGTTGTTCACAAAGTGGTGAACCTCTCCCCATCCTTTCTTGTGAACGACTGAGCCTTTCAGGGATGCTCCTTTTATACCCAATCATGACCCTCACCTGTTTCCAATGAACCTGTTCACCTGTGGAATGTTCCAAACAGCTGTTTTTGGAGCATTCCTCAACTTTCCCAGTCTTTTGTGGACCCTGACCCAGCTTTTTAGGAACATGTTGCAGCCATCAAATTCAAAATGAGTAAATATTTGCAAAAAACAACAAAGTTTATCAGTTTGAACAATAAATATCTTGTTTTTTTGGTGTATTCAAGTACATACAGGTTAAATAGGATTTGTAAATCATTGGATTCAGTCGACTCAATATAAACCACATTCTTAAGTCTTAATTTAAAAAACTAAGAGCTAAAAACAATGCCAGGATTGTTTATGAAGCTCATGGGGTTTGAAACATGCACTTCTGCATGAACACAGGTTTTCCTCCTCCGCTGTTGTTCTGACTCTGGTCCAACAGAGTGCACTGTTTCATTACAATGGGATTTCCTTTGTCCCCTCTCCCCTCCTCAGAATAAACTGCTCCCACACATTCAGAGAAATAATTACAAAAGTCAGCTTAAGCAGGGAGAGACGTTCCCATTACATGCTTCTTGGTGTGTTCGACTTTGCTGCAGCAACTCTGAAATCCTTTCCCCGTCCTCGGTCACAGATGTTTGTTTCCAGACTCGCTTTAAGTGAATTTCTTTAATCGCATAGTTTCTGCCTCAGTTTCTCAGTCAACTTCCCCCTCTCATGTTCCTCCAACTGGCTGCAGAGAGAGAGGATACTCACACTTCGACTCCTCTTCCCTCTTAAGAGCTCGACTGCACAGATCTGAGAGTCTTCACGGCTATCAGCATTTGATTATTGACTTCTCTTCTGAAGCACAAATGAAGATCAGCTCGAGCCAAAACAAGGAGAAGCCTCACACTGCCTACGCAAACACTGACCTGGCTCAACCTCTGGAGAGCGGAGCCGGGGTTGAAGCCGGGAACACATGCAGAGATGCTGCTAATGAAGAGTGCTAACACGAACACATTTTCTTGCCAGAGGCTGGCCTGTCAGCGGTCTGAGACCTTCCTTCAGATTTCTGCAAAACACGGCATTTTTCTCTCCTGTTATTCTGACTGTGCTGCAGCTCTCTTGCTCTCTCTCTCTCTCTCTCTCGCTCTGTGCATGTGTTTCTACATCTATAATGAAATCAGCACTGTGGCGTGTTACTGAAGGCTGCTTGCTGATGGAAGATTAGGGCTGACACGGTGCCTAAATTCCAGATTAAAAATAGTATTCAAAGTGGGACAGCGTTTACATACTGGAGACCTGAGCGTGCAGATTTTTCTGCTTTCCACTGAAAACCAGAACAAAACCTACACACTGGTTCATATTCATGAGCTAATGACTCACAGATGACTCAGCAATACGTAAACAGACGACTGAGAGCAACATGTTTGGGTTAAAGCTCGATGAAGTGTCCGTGTCAGCCATTAAACCCTGTTAATGTTGGTGTAGAAGAAGAATTAGCAGAAGTTAGCATCGCCACACTCGCTCCTACCAAGCAGCAACTTCCTGGATAAGAATATGAAACCTAAAGAAGAATTAAAGCTCTTGGAGAGTTCACTCGAGGGTCTCTGCAGAAACAACTAAAACCAGTGGTAGAAGAGTGATCCTCAATACATGTCAAGTATTAAAAAAACACTCTTTCTGTGGACACAGGCTCCATTTTTGATCTCTGGCTTCAAACAAAAGTGCTTTGAACACTTAATACAAAGACTGTGTCTCACACTGGACAGTTTACTGAACTGCTTCTTCATCTTTGGTGAGGAGGAGTTGATCCAAACTTCCAGATGTCTCCCTACATGTGTCTAACGACACGGAGCTATTAATGCTAACAGTAGCGAAGGCTAAATATGACACAGACGCCAACACAGGAGATGGTTGTGGTTTTGTCACTAACGCACACCAGGGGGGGTGGGGAGGTTAAGGTCACCAATGAAAACCAGAAAGACGAGTAAGAGACCGAGCTAACAATGCTAACTCAAACGTTTGTCAGGTTTTTATCATCAACAAAGTATTTTAACTCGTCTCCGACTCTCTGTTTGAAGTGGATCACAGCGCCACCTTTTGGCTGGAATCGTTCGCACACTGACGTGATGTCATGACTCTTAACAAGGCGTGTGTTTGTTTTGGAAATGAATGGAGATCAGATCTTCTTTTTAACACTACTTTTCTTTGTTCAAGACGACTTTCTACCGGACACAACGTGAGGAAGTAAGCTATTTATCAACAGTTACACAGAGCTGATGTGGCTAACATGTAATGTTAGCTAATCCTTATGTCCTGCTCATCCACCATTCAGAGCTAACGTTACCTCACTCTTCTATTTATTGACAGACTCTCAAGTTCGATCAGATCACTGCAGAATAACTGCTGCATGTGGGCTGGAATGAACCTAATCACAAACAGATTAGCTTGTATTTTAGCCTTTAGCTCGTGTTTTAGCCTTTAGCCTGTGTTTTAGACTTTAGCTCATGTTTTAGCCTTTAGCCTGTTTTAGCCTTTAGCTCTTGTTTTAGCCTTTAGCTCTTGTTTTAGCATTTAGCTCTTGTTTTAGCCTTTAGCTCGTGTTTTAGCCCTTAGCCTGTGTTTTAGCCTTTAGCCTGTTTTAGCCTTTAGCCTGTGTTTTAGACTTTAGCTCTTGTTTTAGCCTTTAGCTCGTGTTTTAGCCTTTAGCTCGTATTTTAGCCTTTAGCTCTTGTTTTAGCCTTTAGCTCTTGTTTCAGCCTTTAGCTCTTGTGTTAGCCTTTAGCTCTTGTGTTAGCCTTTAGCTCGTCTTTTAGCCTTTAGCCTGTGTTTTAGCCTTTAGCCTGTGTTTTAGACTTTAGCTCTTGTTTTAGCCTTTAGCCTGTGTTTTAGACTTTAGCTCATGTTTTAGCCTTTAGCCTGTGTTTTAGACTTTAGCTCATGTTTAGCCTTTAGCCTGTTTTAGCCTTTAGCTCTTGTTTTAGCCTTAAGCCTGTGTTTTAGCCTTTAGCCTGTATTTTAGCCTTTAGCCTGTGTTTTAGCCTTTAGCTCATGTTTTAGCCTTTAGCTCTTGTTTTAGCCTTTAGCTCTTGTTTTAGCCTTTAGCCTGTTTTAGCCTTTAGCCTGTTTTAGCCTTTAGCTCATGTTTTAGCCTTTAGCCTGTGTTTTAGCCTTTAGCTCTTGTTTTAGCCTTTAGCTTGTGTTTTAGCCTTTAGCTCGTGATTGACGTAACTCTGCGTCTACTTTCTCTTTCTCTCCTTCAATCGTCTGAAGTCGTCATGTTATTATTTTATTCTTCATTGTTGCTCTGAGGCGACAGCTTGTTCTGTTTCAGTTTCTAGTAAGTGCATTAATTATGGAATCAAGCTGTCAGGTGTCAGTCATCAGAAAGGAGCAGACGCCCTGCAGCCGAGCAGAATCAGCCCCTCACTCAGATCACCGTTCAGTCTGTACATGAACCACAGAGCGTGTTTACAGCTGGTGTTACTCACGGATGACTCAGCAATGAGTGAATGACATCAGCGTATTATGAAGAACGATGCGTCCGTAACTCGTACCTGTCGATGTGCAGCTTCTGCGCCAGGAGCTGCCAGTCCTTCCCCTTGGCATTAGCGGTGTCAAAGGTGGCGCTGATCCGCTGACGGATGGACAGGGGGATTTTAAAGGCCCTTGACCCTGTCTGAGAGGTGATGGTGCAGTCTGACTGTGTGAAAAAAGGAACCACTCCCTTTTCATTCTGGGAGGAAAAATAAGAAGAAAGTGCGAGAGTGATTTTTTATTCTGCTGCTGAAAATCTTAATATGAAGACAAGGACAAGGACCTATTAGGGCTATTTAGCAATCCATACATGAAAAAGCTCCCTGAGAGGCTCATTACACAAGCTCTTGAATCAAATCAGGAGTTATTCAGCGTGATAAAAAAGAAGCTATTACCAAGCCGCATGAGTGCCCACACAGGCAGCACACGGCAGCTCTGCTTTCTCTCACCTCCACCACAGACGTGTAGACCTGGAGTATCTGCTCCTCGCCTTTGACCTGCCGGACGCTGATCTTGCAGGAGAGCTGCGACGAGGAGTGGCTGTAGCGCTCCAGAGAGAAGGCACACTGCAGGGGACGCTGGTTACTGGCCCACACCTGAGAAAAGGAGAACTCCTGCAGAGAGAGAGAGAGAGAGAGAGGCGGAGGAGGAGAGGGCGGACAGGAGAGGGATTAGACCGAGGAAACATTAAGCCCACGCCTCCGCTTAAGACGTCTGGTTGCTGAATTCTGCTCTGCCGCCCACTTTGCTGTTTTCATGATTAATTAAGACTGAAGAAGGGCCTCTTTAGCCAATCAATGCTATTACCTCATCAAGCCATTCGAAACAAACATTTAGAGCCCCGTCCACATGTGGAACGCTGCGATCATTAGAGAAAAAAATGAATGAACCACGTTAATTCACTGACTGAGAAACAATTAAGGGTCTTTATCTTCCTTTAGCCGGACGTGTGCTCACGTTATACAAACATGATCAACAGAAATTCAATATTTAACCCAGATTTACCTCTTCGTTACATCGTCATAACCTAAATACGTCTTAATTAGCCGCGTAAATGCTAATCTGCTCGATCGGGAACTTGAGTGTGATTTCAGAACGAGGGCAGAGATGCCTCAATTTGCTCTTAAAAAGTAAAAAAAAAATCCCAAAAGAAGAGCAGAGCTTTGGTGCAACATGGCGTCCCGTGAGTACAATTTTGTCTCACCAGACACGAGCGCGATGAGAGCGGGTCAAAAACCGTGCTTCACAGGTGAATCATCCCTCTTCAGATCCATCAAGAGGCAGGGCAGCTGCCCCTAAAAGCCTCTTTAAGATGAAAGTGGTGTCTGACTGGAAGCCTTCGGTCATCTCCTCTCCTCTGGAGGAACCTCACCTCACGCTAAGCTCCGCCCACTTCCTAAAAATAAAACCCCTTGTTGTAGTAGCTCTGGAGGCGCTACGGTGGGCTAATTCTGCTAATAGGATGTCTCTGCTGGGCTAAACATCATAGGGCAGAGCTGAACATGCAGCATGCAGACCCCTAGGAAGTTCTCTCTCTCTTTGTGTGTGTGTGTGTAGTGTGTATGCCTGGTGGTCATAATTAATATTGTAGAGGGGGTGTGTGTGTGTAGCGGAGATAGCTAGCCTCAGTGATCTCCTGCTGTGCCCTTGCTGCTGTCCTCTGCGGCAGCTTTGATGTGACCATGTTAGTGAAAGGGAAGCTGAGAGATGAGAGAGAGAGAGCGCTAATAGAGAAACTACAGACTGTCTGTGTGTGTCTGTGTGTGTGTGTAACGCGAGGGAAGCCATGCTGATGCTGTCTATGAGTTGATGGATTTCTGTTCCGGGGTGCTGAGGCTGTGGTTGTATCTTTGAGGGAGGATGAACAGTGATATGTTTGATGGTGCTGAGCTGTCAATAACATCACATACATGAAGAAATTTAAACACACTTCAAAATGTGGATTCAGAGCATAAACTCAGGAGGACGTCATCCTTTTAGAGCAGAGCTGGGAAAATTACGGCCTGCGGGCCACATCCGGCCCTCTGGGCGTGTCTGTGTGGCCGACAGGAGGTCAGTCATAAATTAGAACATGAATGAAAAAAAAAGGGTGATGTTTGCATTATTTCCTTACGGATGCACCTGAAGTGAAAAACACTCACGTTATTGTTTTTTTTTTTTTTTTTTTTGTATAAATTTGTGATTAAGGTTTTCAGTATTTGTGGAGACTAACAAGCGAAACATAAAATGAAACACTAAAGCGATGATAGTATTTTTACTGTTTTTACTGTTATTAGTAGCAGCTAATCAAATTATCACTAAGTGCATCTAAAAATGGGAAAAAGTTAATACTAAGCAGAATAAAGTTCACGTTATAGTTGGTGCAGCCCTCTGACACAATTCAGCTCCCCTTTCTTAGGAAGCGGGTAAACCAGATGAGAGCGAGTCTTATTTTCTCTTTTCCAAATCCAACATGTGTACGACAGAGGATTCCGACCATGTCTTTAAAAAAAAGAAGAATTAAGTCATGAATCGATTTAAATTATGTTAATAAAAAAACTTTCAAACCTAAACTAAAGTAGAACTTCACAAGATGCTCCGTGTTCCTCGTTTTCCTACAGGCGGCTGCTGCTCTTCAGATAAACGAGATACAGACTAAAACTATTCTACTAAATTTATTTTTTTTTAACATGGCACTAATCTTTTGTCATATGAGCCCCCTGTTAGCCAGGAAAAACTACCTTAAAAAAAGCATAGTACCCCCTCTTTAAAAGTTCAGGTCATGTTGGCGAGGGGGCCTCAAACACCAAGGTCTGCCCATGGCTCAGATCCCTGTCGAGGGTAAAGCTACTCTCTTTTAAGCTCCTATTTTGGTTGCAGGTTGGTTGTACTGATCTTTTCAACTTAACATGAAGATGACATAATAAAGATTGAGAGAGAGAGAGAGAGAGAGAGAGAGAGAGAGAGAGAGAGAGAGAGAGGAGCATCTTAAAGAGGAAGCTGGAGGAGCAGCGCCACAAATCTGGAGCTGAGCTAAAATTAGAGCTAAGGCGCACATATGGTAAAATCTGTCTCTGCTTTACATTTCTTTACACTTAGCAACACACACACACACACACAGGGTAACACACGGCGCACCTGGCAGGTGGTGAAAGGCTTGATGCTCCAGAGTAACTGTGGGACGTCCTGGATGGACACCTGGAGGCTGAAAGTGTTTCCTCGGAAAAGCATCATTTTGGGCTCCTCCAGCAGCCGCCCGCCCCTGCTGCGCTCGCCCACTGCAACCTCCTGATAAGATGAAGAGAGGAGGGGGGTGTTTTTTTCAAGAGGAGGGAGAGAGGGGGAGATAAGAGGTAGATATTTTTTTTATATATCTGATAAACTGCAAGTGTACCAAGCCAGGACTCACAGGTACGGCTCACAGCTTTTAGGATTCAATAAAAAAGGTTCTGCTGATTCATAATTAAACAGGGAAGAACGATAAACCCGTGTCACTGCTCAGAAAACACAAATCTGACTCGTTGTTTTTGGTTTTATGTCCCTGCTGTTCTTTGTTTTACTTCACTGTGACTGTTTCCTAAAGGTGCTTTTCAACTGCAGTAACCAGAGCCTTCTGGAGGAACTCCAGGAACTCCAGGAGTGTTTTTGGACCGCAGGAACTAGGTCTTAATTTAGCTCTGGGGTTATTAATCTTCCCCTTTAAATGATTTATACAATCCACCCTGATGGAAACGCAAACAACTATGGGCACCAGGAACCATGTAGTTCCTAGGAACAAAAAGTTCCTGGACCTTCTGGTTGAAAAGCACCGTAACCCTCTGGGGTCAAGGAGTCAATTGGCTGTTTTTGACCACTTTTTATTTACCTTTTTATTCCACCTTTAAAACAGTTTACCTTGCCTTGCTTGGTGTCTTTTTTTCAGCACAACTTCACTTGTGTTATTTTACAATTATTTATTTGTTTTGGTACAGTGTATGATCACACTGGACCTAAAATTGAGAAAAGAAAAAAAATTGAGTCGTAAAAGGTTTGATTTTTTTATGTATTGTGGAAACCACAAACGTGTAATGAATCATTTTTATAACTTAAAATGCAAAAATAAATAGTAAATATCAAAAACAAATGTACAAATTTAGCAAACAACACAGTTAAATACAATTATATGGCTTCAAATACAGGAAATTCCCAGGTGTTTTTGAACAACTATTCAAGCAGGGTACACAGTTTTTAGTCTGGAGACGGCGGGAACAAGGACTTTCAGCCATGCTTGTTTTTGTTTGTCTGCTTCCTTGTTCCTCAGTCAGCTCGCCTCCTGATTGGCTACATTCCATTCCACGTCACAACTCACAGAGTCATGACTCAGGAGTCGTCAGCTTTCCCCACACACATGAAAATTTTTGTTTTCTTAACTACTTTGCTTCGGTTAGCGAAAGTCCGCTAGCTTGATGCTAACATGAATGAAAAATCCTATTGACCGGCTAACGCAATTAGCATTGTGACTATCTCTCAGTCTATGAACTTATTATAACTTTCACAGCTTGCTTGGCTCTTGAAAATGATATTGTTATTGTTATTGTTTGAAGTTAAAAAAAAAGAGATAAACATTTTAGTTGTATTGAAATTTTGAAACAGTTTATATACTGTAGAAAACTTAAGGGAGCTATTTATTTGTTTACATGTTTATTGACCTTTAGAAGACATGCTGCTGAGCCTGGAACATGTTAAATAAACATGTGCTGAAAGGCATTTAAACAAAGTGAAGGATCAGAGTTTGTGTTATTCAGAATTTTGATGCCAATATATTCACTTTTACTGCAAATGAATATCGACTGCAAATATCGGTTATCGGCCTCCTTCACGGCTAATAATCGGTATCAGTAAAACGTTGTTTTACCGTAACTGGGTATTTTCAGAATTTGGGGATTCTTCTGTGTAAAAGTTTTTGAATTTAGGTTCTGGTCCAGGATTTTACATAAAATATGGAGTTGCAGTCCTTTACTGTATGTAGTAATAAAGATTTTTGTTTTCCCGATAAGTTTTAAAAATAAAAACCTGGTCCAACATTCAGTTTCAGAGATGTTACGAAAACATTAGAGCCTCTACGTGTAGAAAAAGAAATGCTCCAGGCCCCCCAAAAATTTGAAAGAAATGTCCAACATAACACCCAAAAAAAATGCACAAAGAGAGAAAAAAAGACACAATCAATGAAAAACGACCCTCCTGGAGCGGTTAGTCAGTGTTTTTATTGGGTTTCAAGCCATTGTGTGTGCAGCTTGTCCCCCTGGGGATCTTCATTTTTTATCTGCCTCTGCTCTTTGCCCATTTCAGAAACACTGTGACCACGAGGAACGAAATCAACCCCGCACACACACACACACACGCTGAAAACAGTATGGTGCATTGTGTGTTTCTTTTTTTTTTTCTGTTTGAAGCTTTAGTCATCTAGCATGATTGAAACCCGAAAGCTGAAAAGCTCGACTGCAGCCTCCCAGGAGCCACCGCTGCTCACAGCTCGTGACCAGACACAAAACAGATCAAACCGAAAGACTGCAGGAGCGACAAACTGACTCTGCTGGAGCCGAAAAATTGGAATAAGAGAGCGGGCAGGATTGTGCAGCAGACATATTGCCTGTTCTGGTGAACAGAGGGAAAAAAATCAAAACAAAAGTCTTCTGTCAATATTTTACTTTTGGCTCCCTGCTTCCTGATATTGTAATATTTCCAGATCTGTGGAGAACAATAACAGCTGTGAGCATGTGACGGAGCGTGTTCCTGTTTACATTTCTTGTCTCTGGACGGTGCAGAGGAGGAGCTGAAAGTGTGAGGAGTCTCGTATGCATGGTGCTTATCCAGTCAGTCTCTGAGCACACAGGAGGGGGGGGGGGTGCAAAAACATACAGGCTGTCTTGAACCTGATCAATTCCTGCTGCACCTCACAGGGGAAATTAGCTGTTGTATGAAGCACAAACGAAAGCAAACGAGAGCAAGAGCACGAGTAACCCCCGTTCGACTGATGCAGAGGCGGAGGGGGTCGGCTTGCAAGAAGGAGGTTAGCGGCTGCACAGGTCGGGCACCAAAATACTGCAGAGTGTGTTCACTTACAGTATGAAGGGGGGGGGGCAGAGCGTGTCTCAGACCAGCGTGTTCAAAGCTCGTCATGTGGAATGCAATGTGGAAACACGTTTAATTAACAGACAGCAAATTAAATCACGCAAAGAAAGGGCAGGGAAGCAACCTTGGAGCATCTGTTGTCTTTGTAATTAAAAGTCCCTCTTTGTCTGCTAGTCATCAAGCATCTCCCAGCGGCAATGTTAGCGAGCAGGCGGATCTTCAGCGGAGCAAAAAGACTCTTCAGACTGAAATTCTTCCAGGCTAAAATACTCCAGACACATCCAGCAAACCCCTCTAATTAAACGCTCCTATATCACATGTTTAGATCAGAAAATTCAGATTCCGTCTGAGGCAGAGTGGGTCAGACAATCTGTCCACTCTTCCCCTCCTGGCTGAAGAAGCCGTCCAGACTTGTAGAGGAGAATCGCCATGAAATTTTTCAATTAGGACTGTTGTTCCTCCAGAAGCACCGGGACGCTGACAGCTGCAGATCTGAGATAAAAATCAGACATCCGTAACCAGCTCAACAGTTCAGAGTCTCCTTTGTCCTTTTTTTCATTTCATGGTGCTCCAAAATGTTTTCAAACGGGGGAAAAGTCAGGACTGCATTCAGGTTGGTTTCTCACTCGGACTCTTCTACTACAGAGCCATGCTGTTGCAATCCGTGCGGAATCGTGGTCTCTCTGAAACCTGTAAGCTCTTCGTCTGGATGGCAGCATGTGTTGCTCCTAAACCTGCAGATGTTGTTCAGCATTAATGGAGCCTTCACAGATGTGTGAGCCCCCCCCCACCATGCTGTGGACTCTTCTGATCCTCAGACCATCAGATCAGGGATGCTGGCTTCAACCTGTGAGCTGAGAACAAGCTGGGTGCATTGAGGACGCAAAGTCCATGATTTCCAAAAAGAGTGTCGGATTGTGATTCTTCAGACCACAGGACGAGTTTTCCACATCCTTTCAGTCCACCTTAAACAGGCTCGAGTTCAGAGAAGTCCCTGCTGGTTCTGGATGAGGTTTATACCTGGTTTCCTCTTTGCAGGGTTCACTTTGAATCTGGCTTTGTGGATGCAGTGATCTCCAAAAAAAACGGGAAGTTTTGTCTTGGAAATTTGAGAAATTTTGGGGAGGTTTTTTTTTTTTTTTTTTAATCAAATTTAAAAATATTGCATTGGACATTTTTGCACACGTCTGCTTCGAACAAGCCAAAATGTTTCATACATGTATGTGACCAGATAAATGCAATTCGTATAAATTCCTGAAAATTCTCAGAGAATGCCTTTTAATTCCTGAAAATTAACACGACTAGCTTGGCGTAAACGAGTGCAGAGCTGATTAGCAGCACAGACGGGGGACAAATATCCGTCCGTCTTATCTCAGTATTTCAGCGCGGTGTCTCTCCATCCATCTTACCTGAAACGCGTGAGGCGTGTCGTCCACACAGTAGACCCTGAGCGTGAAGCCCAGAGAGTTGCTGTTATCTGGACTCCCGAACACAGCCAGCCTCAGACGCTTGGCTGCCTCCTGGTTCAGCGGCTCCCCCACCAGGGCGTAGCGACCTGGCTGCTCCAGCAGCACGTGGCACCTCTGGGCCTCCAGCAGACAGTAGCAGGACGTGCTCTCCTCGTCCACTGACATCACTTCCTGCAGAGGGAGGGAACGCGTGCGGAGAGCAGCGGTTAAAGCTCTGAGACATAAAGAGTTTATTTCAGGGTTAATCAGGAGAAACGGCTCTGGAAGCTTTCCCTGACAGTGGCTTTCGATTTTTTTGTTTGAGGATTCGTCTCTGAGTGATGGAGAGAGCGGAGCTGAATTATGAATGTTAAAAACACTGTCAGAGTTTATCTGCAGAGGGAGGAAGATTTTTAACCACAAACTAAAAGCTACAAAGTGTGTAGGCTGTGTTATGAGAGTCTGCGGCTCAATAAAGAAACTCTCGTTCAGCCGAGCGCCCCTCCAGCGGCTCAAAACATTTCCAGTTGTAAAAGAAGACGAGTGAAAGAGAGCTGGAGGTAAATACCTCAAAAACAACCTCATGGTTGAGAAATACTCTGAGGTTTGTGTCCTTATGCATCTGATGGTTAATGTCACCTGCAAGCTGCTTTAAAAAAGGTAAAAAAAAAACAAGCTTTAGAGCATCTTCCTCCTGGAGACCCAGAGAGAGGAAGAGGATGGACGTCCACCTTTGAGTCATCGTGAAACAGGATTTTTATCGTTAAATTGTTGATTTTCTGAGAATTGAAGTTTTAGTTGTTGTTTGATGTTTAAACTGTGATTAATCGACGGCTCTGTTGACTGACGCAGGCTGCTGCATCAGAGTTAAAGATTCAGTGAGAGCGAGAACGCACCGAGCTCTGACAAACGAGTCATTGAACTCTCCGTAACCCCGAGTGTCTGCTTCCAATTTACACAAGAATCTGTTCTGCTGTGGACTGAACCGACCCGAGGGACTTTCTGACGTTTCATTTGGAAGTTAAATGTGTGTTTTTGATTAGACAAAGAGATGCGACATCAGTCCCCCAGCTCCACCAGCCAGATCGCTTCTGAACATGCCCCCGGATCCACCAGAGCCCCCAGAGGAGGGGACGGAGGAGCGTTTGGTTCATATTAGTTTACACTCAGTGGTTTTTAGATTGAATTAGCTCTCCTGTTTTCAAAGGCACTGTGAGGAAGTGTTGTTTTTGGAAGCCGTCTTAGTTTTAGTCTTTTGGACGAAAATGTTTAATAGTTTTAATCCAATTTTAGTCATTTCTATATGAGATAGTTTTAGTTGCTAGCTTTAGCATTAGCTCACTTTTAAAGCTCAGGTTCACTTATTATTTCCTCTCCATTGTGAGTCCATATTTGGTCATAACCTCGGCTACAAACCAACTTTTTCATCAAACACTCAAAGTAAAAACTGGATTTAGAATATCAGCAGTTAATATTGATTATTGGAGCTCAAACCTGGTTAACTGAAGTTGGAGGAAGAAGACACATTTAATAACAGCTGCAGACGGCGCTGGTGTTTCAGTGTAAAGTGTGACCCTGTTAACTGGAGACTCTCAACCTTCAATCAATCAATCTTTATTTGTATAGCGCCAATTCATAACAAGGGTTATCTCAAGACACTTTACAATAGAGCACAAAGCTCTTCATGTTGAGGATATACATATATGCATAGATACATATATACATATAAAGATACACATACATATATATACAAATATATACATCCAACACCCAACATGAATCCATATAGCCAATCATGAATCCCTCCATCATGGCGGCAAGAAAAAACCTTCTGTTAAGCAGCAGGAAATCTTGAATGTGGACCCCAGTCTCATGATGAACAGCAAATCCACACCATGCTGTGTTGGGTGTGTGGGCGAAGGAAGGGAGGGAAGAGGAGACAAGTGGACTAAAGTAAGAACTAAAGTTAGTGACAGATCCATGAACCATAGACCTGTCGTCTGATTTATTAGAGGTTAGCCTCTTGAGATGCTACATCTGGTTTTCAGGAGGGACCTCATGTCTGAATGGTAATAATCAATGACATAATCAATGATATTCATGCTGAGAATAAGAATTTATGGTAGTGATGAACTCATGGATGCCCAGACCACAAGTGCATCCCTACCATATTTGTCTCCGTTAAGTAAAGGTGTGTTAAAGGCCTCTTGAGATGTGACATCCCATTTTCAGAGGGACCTCATGCCTATGTGCTGATTAAAAATAGATACTGTAGATGTATTGATCATAGATAAGGAGATCAGGCTAATATCTACATTAGAAGCTATATGATAGTGGGGATGAATGTTCCTAATGAAATGGCGAAATAATGCGTCATGTCTATGGGTGCAGTTGATGAGTCTTCATGGCAGTCATTCGGCCGACCATCACTGACACGTTCGGCTGAGAGTCACCAGTTAGCACGGTCACTCTTTACTCCAAAACACTGGTTGCTCTGTAACACTCTGAACTCCATAGAAGTTGACTCCATGGTGTTGTATCGTTTCTGACAACCGACCGCAGAACAACCGGACATTTCTATGCTGCTGACAGTTTGAATTTAGTGTTTAAAGAACGAGAACTGGTCTGAATAGATGTATATCGAGACAAAGTTAGGATGCAGCAGCAGTGTTGATACTTCTTAGCTCTCGACAGACAGATTATACGCATAAAACTCAGAAACATCCTGCATTTTGAACCTCTGACGGATCACCTTCTAACGTTTCCCTCCTGTCTTGTCAACGAAGACTCACAAATGTCTCGTCATGTTTTAGTCACCAGGGATCATCTTATTGTGGACGGAGGGAGGGGGAAATAAAAACACTGTAGCAGCTCCACCAATCAGAAACATTCAGTGGTCAGGCCCCGCCCTCAAAGATGGAAAGTACTAGAACCAGACCCTGGTTCCTGGGGAAAGTTTAGATCATCAGTGTTTTTAAAATCAGCTTGAAGTGTCTCTCGGTGTGGCTGCGTTTTCAGTGCTTCTGGTTGTTTCTGTGGATTTTCGGTCGGCTCAGAGGATAAAAAGGCAAAACAGAGAATAAAATGCAAAGCAGTAATGTAACAAGCCATGAGGGGCTCTTTTCCTGCATTTTACTGTAAATTTATGAACTGACAAGCCTCTATTAAGACCCAGCCAGTAAACTGGAAACTGTCCCTCATGCACACATTCAGGATGAGGAAATGCGCGACGCTGAATGTGGGCCGGATGAATAATCGCACATCTCACCAAACAGATGGGGATACAGTAACACTGACAAAACGGATTAGCGGGGTGAAGTCATATCCGATGGCCAATTGCTCATCATCTCGTGCTCAGTCCGCCCTAAATCACCTCTGAGACAGAACTGTGACCCGCGGCTCCCCTCTGCATATGGCCTGGCTGAGGCATAAAAAGCAATGTGGGGTAATTTAGTGGCCCACGGATTCCTAAACCTGCCCCATTAGCGCTGCAGCGGACATGAAGGATCTCCACGACATAGCTCATCCCCGCCAGGCGGCTGGAAATGATGGAGTCAAACTCCGGCGGTACAAAAAGTGCAAGCTTTAATGGGGATGAAACTGTGAGGGAGACGGAGCGAGGAGACGGGGAAGAGACAAAGACAGAGGGGGAGAAAGACCTCCATCTCACATCATATTACTAATTCCAGAGATTAGGTTTTGAGTGAGCATCCTTCCTAAGATAAAGGGCTCATTATTTCCCTCTGACGGAGACGGGTCACACCGTTACATTTTCTTAGGGAACGTCTCCTTCCTCTCTCTCTCTGAAGCCTCTCTGTCTCCTCCTTCTCTTATTTTCCCTCCTTTCCGATGGCATACAGCTCCCATCAGTGACACTCTTTTGATAGCTTCCTATTGTGCAACGCGGCTGCTGGCAAATTACATCTGTGTAAATGTCACAGAGAGCGAAGGGACCAGGCTGGGATGAAGCCACGGGCCCTCCAAGGTCACGCAAACTCCACCACCAGGGGGGGGGGGGGGGGGGGGGGGGTCACTCAGCCTCGATGAGGTCCCCGAAGCTCCTTGATGAGGTTAGTTAAATATTAAAAGAGCATCTTAGATATGTTGGCCGTGCTGCCGCTGCGACGCGTAGCGGATGGAGGGTGTTTGCATTGAAGTTGGATGTCTGAACGAGTCTCTGTGAGACCGGGGAGCGGCTCTGCGGGGCAGGGTTGAAGGACTTCTCAGAGGTGTGATTTTACTGAGTGAGCTATTTGTGAGGGGGAGGCGGGGAAGGGGGGGGGGCTCCCAGCAGCATCACAGAGAGAGAGAGAGTTCTACACTGTATTTATAGACATTGAGTCTTGAATCTTTCAGAAAGCACACGCTTGGCAGGTTCGACCAAGCACTGAGGTTTCAGAATGGACCAGATACTTTAACCGTGGAGCAGGATCTGATGAAAACCCTGAAAATGAGGTTTAAAAACACTTAAACAAGCAGTGTAGGAATTTATATCTAGACTAGAAATACCTTCTGGTGTCAGGACTGACGAATTACCGTAACGTCTGGAATATAAACTGCATCAGGACACAGTCTGTCTTTTAGGAGCTCCTAAAGGAGAAAGAAGTGTTGCTGGATTTTTCACCAAGCAAAAAAAAACGACCCTGGATTACGCGTTTCATTTTTGCAAGAATCTAATTTTTTTTTTGTAGTTTCCTGTCTAAATAAATTCTTTACACGTTATAGAGGTCTGAAATAGGTTTCATGAACTGATGTTTCATGCAGACATTATTTCGTATAAAATCCTGCCAGTGACTGAGAAAAGACGTCCATTTATAGTTAATTTTTAACATTTATTTCCATCTCTAATTCCAGCACAAATGTCTCCGAGCCTCATCCAGAGGTGTTTCTTGCCCATTTCCGGGGGTGCTGAACACCCCTAAATTGAATCCCAGCACCCCTAAAATTTAGGAGATTTGTTTAACATTTTTCTTTTACCCTCTGCCCTTTTTTTTAAACAAGCTAGAAAAGTGCCAAACCCATACAGCACTTGATTGAAACCTTGCCTCAAAATGCTTTGATCCATCCCATCCCTCCCACCTTACCGACTCGGGCTCTGAGCCACAGAGCAAAGCGCTACCTTCCAGAGTGGGTGATATGCTGTAGTGGTGTAAGTACCTGCTTTGAACCAGGATGTGTGGCACATTTCTTCACTTCTACCACTCAATACCAACACAACATTATCATTACCAGTCCTCATTTTAACTGCACCAAACCGTAGCTGTTTATATTGTTAGCTAGGAGTTAGCTGACGTTTTTTCTAGCTATTTGATTCTAGCAGGTTTTAATTATTATCATTTCTGTTGTTTTGCAGATTTCAAGCACTTTTCTACTTTTTAGCTGTATTTTCATTTATGTATATGTATTATATAATACAGACAAGAAGGAAAATGGCAGACAAACATTGAAAAAGTTGATTTCTGTTGATGTTTTAAATATTCTTCACTGCATTTCAAACAAAAGTCCACAAAGACAAAGTCCAAGGTCCATTTTTGGTATTTTTGGTACTCACTGTAGGGGGCTTGTTTATTCCAGAAACATACTGTCTATGTGAATGTTAAGGAGCTGCTGTTTCTCCCAGGAATTCGGGTTATGATGCGTTTTTTTTATGATTCCAATCTGTGGCTCAGTATTCAAAAAAACTTTTATCAGATTTGATGCTTTAGTCACAAACTTTGGGACAAATGTAGGACTGAACTCCCTATTTTAAAGCTACACTTCCTCTTCCCCATGAAACAAAACAATGATTATTATGTAAAACAGACTTGTGTATGTACATATGTTCATAAAATGGACTCATTGTTGCACAGAAGGAGTGATTTTTTTTTAATTAGAGAGACTACTGATATTTTTTGGGGGGGATTATGAAAAAATAATCTCATTTAAGAAGCACAATCTGTTGGGTGAGACTATTTTTCACACACATATTTATTTGAAATGTTGTTTTTGGTGCCACAGGAATCTTTGAAATTTTAAACATGCTTCACCCAGTCAACAAAAACTGGATTTTAACACTGAAACATGGTGAAATAAGGTCTGAATGCCAATTCTGCTAAAGGTTAAACATCAACAAACCAGTAAAGACATTTGTTGTCTCACAGTTTTGATAGATTTGTCATTTTTATGGTGAAAAGTGGACAGAAGCAAGGACTCTGTCAAGATTTCCTTGAAGGCAGTTTTACAGCAGCCGACTAAAGTCTATCCACATAAAAATGCAACTTCAACACATTTTTTGCCCTTCCTTTTTTTAATTTCCGTAATAGATGAAGGTATCTTTAACTGAATCAAAATAAGAGTTTGTAGCAGTATTTTTACTTTCTATTATTTATTAGGGCCTGAGCCCGAGAATCAGGGTGAAGACCTACAAAAAAGTCTCTTATGACCATGGTCAATTCTGAACAGGAATTTCGGAAATTGCGTTTAAATGTCAGATTTTGACAATTCATGGGGAACCTACTTGATCACAGTTTTTTTTTGGATCATCTTGATTTTTTTTTTGTATACTACACACATTGACGATTAAAAATTATTAAAGAATTTTTTTGTATCTCAATGGGCGTGGCCAGAGGAGGTCGCCAAAGGTGACGATTTATTTTGAAAAATAAAAACCCTAACAGATCACATGTACAACGTTGGATCTGGACCAGTATTCCCACACACGTTCATATCATGCATCCATACAATTTGTTTCACCTTAAAGTACAGCGCCCCTACTGTCAACAGGAAGTCATATGTTTCACTTTACTGTGATTAAAAACTCCTCCATTTTTTTTTTCAAAGATTTCTTTCTATTCTACTCTGTAATGACTTTCAGGCCTTCATAAAGCATCACTGATCAGGTCATATCCTGTAGTTAAACAGTGTGTCCATGGTGACGCGTCAAACTCTTATATCTTGCCATGAACCAGGAACTCATTGTAGCTCCTTCATTTAACCTCAAATCTGATTCAAATTTCACACACATGATCAAGGTCCACCTCCCAACACATCCATATGCTCAATTCTGTACGACTGCAATAGCGCCACCCTCTGGAAATACATGGTATTATCTTTCACATATATGTCAATCTGTTTCAGATACAACACAAACCATCACAGTCCTTCTCTGGACTCATATACACGTGTGCATGTGCAGATCTTGCTGTATATGTGACGGCCGCAACACGCCCCGACTGGTGCAAGTGGGAAAGGGCCCGCTTAAGGCCGCTAGCGGATTTAATTTGATATTATTACGTTATTGTATATAAGGGAAACTAATGACTGATTTTTCTAAAGGATAAATAAAGTACTTCTGATTCAGCTTGTTGTAATTTTATGAAACCTCAGTGTAAATATTAATCTTCTGGTCGTCTTTTTATTTGACCGCAGATGTTTTTGTGGCTGATGTTGTCTCTCACTCCTGTCAAAATTAAGATATCAATCGATCCTTGATTCATACTTATTTGTGAATTCATCCGTCCTTCAGGAAACAGAGAATTTTTGGAGGTCGTTTGAGCTCCTGTGACATCTTGCCTTGCAGAAATGTTCTGCGGTAATGAAAGCCTTCCAGTCGATTCTCAAACCTTTTTATATTTCACAAACAGATGCCAATAACGAATAAGGGAAACAAATAGAGAAAACTGCAGCAACGAGCAGAATGATCGTACATGTTTGTGCTTGTTGTGTTGAAAAATTCATTAACAGCCGCACAGCGTTGAAGGAATTCACAGATTCATGAAAGAGGAATGCTTTGAAATACCATTATCATCTTATCAAGTGGGGGAAAAAAATGAATGTTTCACCAACTAATAGCAGTCATTTGCATTTGCCCTGACATTTCCTTTGGATGTGTGACAGCATGAGGTAGAGCTTGAAAGGCTGAATTTTTATGCAGAATGACGAATCAGAGCTGGCAACCCTGAAATCGGCTCCGTGCTTGCATGACTTCTCTGCAGGATGAAAATGTTCATCAAAGAAAGTTGTAGCAGCCTCATGGATGCGTATTGATATTCTGGGCGTCTGGTCAAAGCTGTGTTTGGACTTGTTAACATTCAGTGTTGATGACACAGCAGAAGAGCCAAAGCTGATGATTACAGATGAAGGTAAATAGAAGCTCTCACCTCCCATTTGTTGTCCTGTATTTGTCTCTTTAGCCGAATGGTCCAGTTGTCCAGAGTCGCCTCGGCACAGTGGGCGATGGTCATGGCTATGGGGCAGGACAGGTCGAGGCCGGGTGGTCCGTATGTGACAGCCGGGCTCAGAAAGATCTCTGTACTGTCCTCTGACACCTCGCTGCACACACAGGGAGAAGAGAGGCACGTATTAAAACCACAAACCTGCTGATCGAGCGACAAATGAACACACGGTGAATCAACAACAGAAGGTGGCTGTTAGCTGCTTGAAGAAACAAACAGGGTGACGACAACGTGAAGAGGACAACATGTTCAAACAGCAGCCATTGCTTCAGCTCAGAGTGCACGCCAACTCTGATACGAGGACAACTTTTCGTACGTCAGGTTGAAAGTGAGTCACCACTTCTTTAATAAAATGAAAGGTTTTTAAAATTCAGAGAGGGATCGGGGGTGTTAAAATCAAACACTCCATCACTCACTGGCAACACCTCGAACAAGGAGGTGTAACTTTACACCAACATTTCAGTACAGCAGGTTCTCAGGGAGGAAACTGCAACAACTTTATTTGTTTTATTTAATTCAAGTGTTTCTGGAGTTCGGACATTTCTGTTCCTTAATCAGGAACTTCAAATTTTGTACACATATGTTTAAAATACAGCATCAACAGTTCAGACTTGTGTGGCTGAGCATGTTTCTTTTCTTCCACTTTAAATATAACATTAACGACTATTTGTTGAACATATGTTTCCCTTGTACTTTGATATTTTTACATTCAAATATATTCTTTTATCACAGACTCTTATTTTTTCAGTTTTTAAATTGATGTTTACTGTTTATACGAAATGTTTATCATTGACTGTAGCACCGTGGGCCCTTGAGCGTTACAGTTTCAATCCTCTGTGTGTGTTACACATATTGCAGAATTGACAATAAAGCTACTTTGTACTTGTGGTAATAAGTTAAAAAATAAAAATAAAAAAGTGGAATGATGCAGAAAGATTACCGGTTTAAAGAGTAAATTAAAACGTTATTTGGCAAAACAATAAAAAAGTAAGGGTTCAATTGCTGATATCCTGGAGTAAAGATTGAAATTGTTTAAATGGCTAAATCAGATAAATGTGAATAATAACAGCTTCTGTGCTTTCAGTGTCTGAAACGCTTCATTTTAGCTGCTGTCTCTTTAAGGCTCCCTGCTCCACAAACCCCCTTCACGCTGATTGGCCAGCTCCCTGGAGATCTGTCAGGGGGCGGAGCTATGAGCAGATCTTGGTGTTTGGGACCCGCCCCTCCAACGTGTCATTAAACAGTTAGCAGATCCTCATGGAGTGACCTCATCATTCCAGCAAGTCTCGTGAAGATCTCGTGGAGATCTCGTGAAGATCTCGTGAAGATCTCGTGAAGATCTCGTGAAGATCTTGTCCAGTTGAATAGTTTACAGACTGATTCAGGGTTTGAAAATCTTGTTTTAAAACAGATCAGAGTACCAGCTCTTTAGGCAGAAGAAAAATGTTTATTTCTAAATCACCTTGTTTTGGTTTCAGTCCAGTAAAACAACCGACGGTTTGAACATTATTCTTCGCATAGGTACGTAACCCCACTTTAAGATCAGAACCATCTCTTTGAGCTCTGTCATCTGTGTTTTGAAGCGGTTACAAACCAGTGCCTTTTAGTAGTAGTATTAAAATGAAGACATAAACACGGCTGCTAATGAATCACTGCTTTAAATGGGTGCTCGTGTAGCAGAGTGTGACCCTTGCCTTGGAACAAAGTAAACTCAAATCCTGGGACACTCATAATGAATCAATCCCTGACTAGCTGACACACAGACACACAGATAGGGGAAGATTAAAGCACCAAGACTAATGGACAGTGTGGCTGGGGAGGACAGGCTCTAGCACACAGCGTGTAAGCTCGGCGGGTCGATGGAGCTTATGAAGCCTGCTCTGGCCGGCCCGGTGACAGATTAGCTGGGCCAAGCTGCTCTTGGCCAGGGGCCCAATCTTGGCTGGAAGCCCTGAAGACTGAGAGCAATCAATGGGACCACCATCAGTCATGCAGTTGGCCTGGCTGGACACCCCACACACACAGGACACAATATTGGTGGTGTTGTCACCGGGGCAGCGTGGATATTTCTCAGTATCATTAATACAGCTGCAGCGGGGACAAACTGTGACATGATGCATCACAAACGTGCAAAGTGGAGCCACACGTGTACGCACACTGGCACGGGAGACACCCGCAGAGTGAGAAAGTGTGGAAAGTGGGATTTTTATAGCTTCCACTCCTCATGTTGACACATAAAAAACCAGCTCACTTCATACATGAGCGAGTCAATAGCTGTGGTCAGAGGTCGACGCTACACAACAACTGAGACGCTTTCAAGAATTAAAAAAAGAGCAGAGACAAAACAGATACCCTCAAGTCAATGTGAATATTGCATATTTATACTTGGATATTGTCGTCCAACACAAATATTAAAGCTCCTGTAGGGAATTTTCAGCTGTTGAGGAAACAGACAGATATTAATACTGATCTTTTTTATAGCAATGTTAGAGTAAAAAAAAAAAAAAAGTGTAAAGATTAACATTGTCTGTTTAGTTGTTTCAAAGTCAAAAACTGAGGTGAGGGGGTAGGTGTCAGCATCTTCTAAACAGCGTTTTTAACACCTGTAACTGTCGATTGAGGTTGCAGGTGTCAGATGAAGAAATAGATTTATTTTTCCATCTGAAAACTTTTACTTTTTTACTCGAGATGTCCCAATTTGTCCGGAGGGGACACGACTGAAATCCTTACAGGAGCTTTAAAACAAAACAACAGCTTCCTCATGGACAGAGCATGGACGCTTTCATGTCTCACTTTTCTAAGTGTTTAAAAAAAAATAAATCTTATTTTTATTTTTTTTTTACTTTTCTGACACTGATCAGTTTTGTTTTATTCCCCCACAAATTTTTCACCAAGTCATTGAAAATCAAAATAAAAAAATCTGATCAACAAGTTTTGTAGTATTTAAATACAAAGAGAGAAAAAAGAGCTTTCTAGAAGTTTGGATGACTGTTTCATAAAACAGAGCGGTGTTAAGGTGAGGTGTGATGCTTGTGTGTGTGTGTGTGTGTGTGTGTGTAGATCGCAGTGATTCCAAAGCGACACGGCTCTGCTGCTGAGTTTCTGTGTGATTCTTTATTAAGCAGTTACCAACAACACTAAACAATTACCAGAGGTTGTGATCTGCTGTCTAAAAATAAAACTCACACATTCAGACAGCTCCGTGGCCCCGCAGCTGCACCTTTGTGCTAATCAGCCCCCCCGGCTCAGAGGAAACCAAGGTTACCTGCTGCTGATGCTACGCTAATTAGCTCGATTTCCTGCAAGCAAAGATTAAAGTCTGTTTTTTAGCATCTCTGATTGTGCTTATGAGAACAAAGAAGCATCACTCCACTTTAAAAGCTCATGTGTAGATAGCAGGTAATTGGGGTCAATGGTTAAGTTTTATAATTGTGGTCTCCCCACACACCTCCCTCTATTTTTCACACAACAATGTTCAGAGTGACATTATTTTTTTTTTTCCCTTTCATCAGACGACACATTCTAAGAGCATCTTGACTCTGCCTCATTAGCGATCAACAGGCTGTTTCCAACTCGCACACACGCAGCACAGCCGAGTCAGGATTTAAAGGTACAGGATCACAACACTAAAATCAATGTATAAATAAACATTAACCAGGAAACTGCAGTTCCTCCATTGTCCACCTGAGGCTGCCTGCAACAGACGGAGGGGCGTGTTGTAGTTGTTTGCCAGGATGACACAGACTCGCCTCAGCTCCACCCCCTCAGTTCTTTCATTGCTTGAATGCTAAACAGAGCCGTCTTTACTGGAGACCACCACCCTTGAGATTTATAACATCCGAAGAAATCAACGGCAAGTCCTTCAGAGGCTGCAAAGGCCGTGTCAGTCTAGCCTTTGAATTATTTCCTGGTTGTATCACCAGATGTTCCCGCCCCTTACCCTTACGTCATGCTCTCTGTCATCCATTCATAAGCTTAAACTTAGTTCTTTAGTCAATCTAAATGTTTAACTTCACATAATGCTAATTTAAGCCGTATGCTAATGTATTACAAGCCTCACATATTTTAACTGAAAGTTTAAATTTGAAGGTTTTCCAATTCCCCTGCAGTTTAAAGTATCTAGCGTTGGATATTCAAATGAGTATAAACCCAATACTTACATTTAAAAGTCATGTCTGTGCCACTTGATGTCACCATTGTGTAATTTTCCCTCTTCTTTTTTTGGGACTGAGCAGTAGTGGGCAAAGGTTCTTGGGATTCATGAAGGATGCAGCCCCTGAATTTGGACACAGCCCATGTCACACTTGAGGATATTGTTGGCTCTGGAGAGACCATAGATGGGTCAGTCAAAAGGACTACACTGCTGACAGTGTCGTTTTGAGATGTGAATCACATTGCAGAATCTACATGACTCTGTATTCAAGTCTAAGTCAAAACAACCTGCGGACCGGTTAATGAGGGCGCCAAAAGATACTGCAACCTCGGGTCCATTTGGTACCACAAAAACCTTTCTACATCCATGCTGGGTTTAAATCTTGTTGGACTGTTTAGTGTTTGCTTGCTTTTTAAATTCT
The DNA here is from genome assembly GCA_030710495.1 of Labroides dimidiatus. Taxonomy (NCBI): domain Eukaryota; kingdom Metazoa; phylum Chordata; class Actinopteri; order Labriformes; family Labridae; genus Labroides; species Labroides dimidiatus. Next base: position 27,333,504 of record CM061157.1, on the reverse strand, counting down.
TTGGTCCAGAAGGCTTCACTAAGAAGGGCTACACACATAACGATTTTCTAAATCTTAAGCGATTGATCGTACTGTGTGTGGTGTGCTCCGATAATCTCAACACAGCTCGCCACACACAGAACCATTCTGTCCCACCACCGATCGAGAATCTCGTCCTCCAAGACAGAAATCTCATGTGACCAAACGTGATCTACAAAAACGTAGAAGAAGAAACAGCAACAACCAGGTAACAACAAACACAACATGGAAGAAGGCATAGAAGAGGGAATGATGGTGGTCTTGAGACTTTTTTTAAGTCTCAAGACCACCATTAGAAAATTCCTGAACCAAAACAAAAAGGAAAAGAGTGTAGAAAAAATCCGAACTTTCCGTGTCAGGTGAGCCATGCTTGTTTTTGTTTACATTTTCTTCCTTGTTCCTCAGTCAGCTCGCCTCCTGATTGGCTACATTCCATTCTACATCACAACTCACAGAGTCATGACTTGGGAGTCGTCAGCTTTCCTCACACACATGAAGACTTTTAGTCATAAAAGTTAAATATTTACGCCGATTATCAGGACAAATTCACTCTGAACACACCTCAGACCACAGGATAATCTGACAGGATAATCTGATAGGATTTAAGACGATTGGGCGTTGTCTGTACTTGGTCGGGAAGGAGGAAAATTGGGACAAAAACAGCCCGACAATTGTTATGTGTGTACCCTTAAGATGGTGAAACAAAATGGACATGACAAAGGTAAAAAGGGGATGTTTTAGAGGACATACAGTAAGTGTACCTCAACAATTTAAGGGTGACTCCAGTGTTCAGTCAGCTGAGCTCAGGAATCAGTTCTGGCAGAAATCGTGTGTGATTTTAATAATAAATAAAGGAAGCCTGGAGTGAGGCAGGTCTGAGTGACACCCTCGGCTCAGAGTAAAGGGTGACTACTTGAAAAATCTGCTCACAGAACAAGTATGATTCCTCTAAACCTCGGCTTCTGTGAGTGGCATCATATCAGAGGTACTTCTTCACACTTTGTGATTCTGTCATCGGTATATGGACGGTTCCCCCATCACGCTGCTGGAGATCACCCTCTAAACTACCTCATACAGCCAGCAGGATGGACAAACCTTCCTGTGAACACCTGAAACTAAACCCGAGCCCATCGATTACCGTTCGTCTCCGGGGGGAAAGCGTCGTCTTATGTAGATGGCTGAGGTTTTGAATGGGAAGAAAAAGGATCCAATTTCTCCGACGGACTCTGCGGCTGTCAGAAGATAGGGCTGTGACTGACAGCTCAGTGGTGCACGGCTCCTGCAGCTTCTTAAACGACAGCCAGAGAAGTAAACAGCATCGGGCTTATCAGAGCAAAGCAGGAGCCTGGAGGGCAGCAGCTTGGCTGGATTGGAGAGGCTTTAGGCGAGGGAGTGTATTACCCTGACCACTAACCGAGCCATACGCCAAAACCCATAACTGACCTTTGATCTGTATCTTTACCCAAATGACCCCATGGACACTCTGCGACTGTGGTCATATGAGGGGAAAAAGCACCAAATGCATCACACACCTTTAACTACTGAGAGTTACTAACAAGCTGCTGTTAGAGTCACTGTTTCCAACCTCACACAGCCAATCACACCTATTTCTAACAACATGGCGGTGTATTCAAACACGTCACACCTCTCTCTGATCCCTGTGATACCGTTGCTGGCCAAACTCTGCACTCTTAAGCTTTGCCTCCTCATATCAAGAATTAACGTCTGTTTTTACCCCCCAGGGGGGATTTTTTTTTGCAGTCCAAAACGTGTTGCTTTGCTTATCTCGGTCGCATGACAAGCATAACTGTATTTCTGTTTGGTAAGAAATGGTTGAAATATCTGAGGAAGGTGTTTCTGGCTGCTCTAGAATATTAAACCATGAATAGCATAATGAAACGCGTAGCCTAAGCTTTTGGAAGTCTGTACTGGTAAAGTCGTAGCTAGCTCGAGGCTAAGAGCAGGAGTAGAGTTTTAAGCCTTTTACCGTATTTACCAGAATATAAGACAAGGATTTTTTGTTGTTGAAAATAATGTGAATGTCGTTTTATAATCTAAGCATCGACAGTTGTCTAGAGTTGCTACACGACTGCAACAGCAGAGGGCGCTAGCTTTCTGTGAAGCCAGTGAGCTCACCGTGGCCACATTCGGTGGGTGAAAATTTAAAGCCCCGGTCTGCACAATACACTTTTTCATTTGCTGCTGTAATTCTTTAAATTTTCCCCGTTCCATGATGAACAACGGAGCATCGGATCTTATCTGATGTGGCCGTTAGTAATCTTTTCCAGCTGTAGCAATGAAATCATGTGGCAGCTATAGGTAACAGTAAACAGCCAACATTTGGCATCTCAACTAGCTCAGCTAACATGACCTCTGTGCTAACGATGACACTGATAGCTCAGGATTTTTTGTTTTTTTTCTTAAAATCCAGGTTTCATCAACGCTTGGGCGTTCATTTCCCCTCCGATTTTTTCGTGCCACTCTTGACCTTGATATCGAACATAAATTTAGGCTTTAGTGGTTTAATTTCATGCAGCTGTTAAAAGCACTTTTAATTCAACCTTGGATGCAGAAATTGAATTTCTGTGAGGAGCACGGGCCAGTGAGCAGTGTTGTTAAGGTGATATCTCGCTTGCAGGGTTTGACACAGACCTGCTGACACACCGATACTGTCTGCTAGAAATCAAGAAACATGTCCAAAAACTGACTTGTGGTTGTCAGATAGCTTTTGAGGCTCTGCTGCAAAGAAGTCAAAAGCATTAAGACTCCTTTTCAGATGCTCTTATCTCTCCTGCCATTTCCTCTTTAAGTAATAGCTTTGTGGAAATCTTGACAGAAAGGTTGCAGAAATACGCTCCGGCTGGAAATGAAACTTTGCAGCATATCACGTTCTAACAATCCGGGAAGAAACAAATCAATACCACCTCAAATCCTGACTTATAAAGTTCACAATCTGCACCGCTCCGACCAGAGCAGGAAGAGATATTGTCACGGTTATGTCTGCAAACACAAAACAGGATACCAGAGTCACGGAGAGTGTCTTTCTCTGCCGAGACAGTTGCTTAAGGCGGTAATGCAATCTGTCTGCAGCTGCCGATGCATTTGTGACGCATCACGTCCTCCCCTGTAGTGACTGCGAGATGAGAAAGGACCCCTCACTGGGTGTGAGTATGCCAGCATCTGGCTGCATGTAAATGCAGCGTGTGTGTGACTGTCTCATGCAGACGCTGTCGTACCATTAAGGCAAAGATAGACAGTCGTCCTGTGTGATGGTTTGGTTTTATGTTTTCTTGGGTTTCCCTGTTTCATAGTGTTTCCCTAGTTTGGGTTAGGGTTAGGGTTAGGGTTAGGGACCAACAGAAACAGACTAACAGAACTTCCATGACAAACCTACGTGATACCGTCATCAACTGTGTACTTTGCGTGTCTCTGTAGTTTACACTGATTGGTCATTTGGCCGGCGGCCGTCTGACGTCAACATGTTGAGCGGAACAGATGGACAAGTAGCGGCCGACTTCTTCTGGACACCTGACAAGACAGTAACGTGTAGCTTCCGTCTCTGCTGGCTCTAAAAATAGCTTCGTTACAGCAAGCTACTTGTAGCGCCGCTACTTGTAGCGCCGCTAGTAGTAGCGCCGCTAGTAGTAGCGCCGCTAGTAGTAGCGCCGCTAGTAGCTTTAGTTAAATTTTTCTGTAGCGAGGCGGCAGCGCCGCTCTGTTTGAGTCAAGCCGCTCTTTCTGTAACGAAGCTATTTTTAGAGCCAGCAGCGGCGGAAGCTACACGTTACTGTCTTGTCAGGTGTCCAGAAGAAGTCGGCTGAATAAAGTTTTGTGTGTGGGAGAAAAAAAAAATCTACGGTGATTGGTTGGTTTGCATATGACGACTATGGCGACTCACAGTTGGGTAAGGTTGCCCAATCAGAGGCAAGATAAGGCGGGTCATGCCACTCCAACCAGGAAGCAGAGTCCTACACCCGTACCAAATGCACATGTGAAATGACGACGAGTGAAGACAAAACAAGCAAGAGGGACGGAAGAACAACCGGATAATGGCAGAGGCAGAATGCAGTAATGAAGACGATAACGCCCAAGGAGAGGTCAACAACAATTCTTCTCCGTGGCCGTATCTCTTAATAAACAATCAAACTGCATATTTTTTAACTGCCTATTTGTTTGGTTTAAAAAAAAAAAATTAGTGGGACTGTAGCCAGCTACTTTTGCACTGTAGCTTGTAGCTTAACTTGCTACTTAGCTTTTGCTGTAGTGAAGCTATATTTTATCAAGATTAACTTGTAGCTTAACTTGCTACATTTTCCAAGTAGCTCGCCCATCACTGTTGAGCGGGAATTTGATTTTGTCAACTATGAACGAAATCATCATCATATTATTGATGTTTTTATACCACCAACAGCGACAACTTGAAGAATTGTACATGATGCTGATCCGAGGTCGTCTTATGAGGTAAATAATTAGACGACAACTTAATCGTCGTCAGAGAAAGTGTGTAATCCTGTGATTGGTACGAAGGTCCGAACCTTTCAAAATAATGCTTTCACACTGGGCATGTGCCAGACCGTGGTCCCGTTTGGTCCGGTACTGAGACCAACGCTTTTGGTTGGACCAAGGTCCAGGGGAGGTTTCACACTGATCGTTTTGGTTCGGATCATACAGAAAAGTTCTTTCCATGTGTTTCTTTTGGTGTCTGTTACACTCTTTAGTTCTGTGTGTCTTAGTGTTCTTTCCATGTGTTCATTGCTCCACCAGTTTCCCTCCTTCTGTAATTGCTCCTCATGTGCCTCACCTGTCTTGTTACTCACCTGTGTTTGATTGCCCCTCTGTCTATTTAGCCTGTCTCTTGAGTTCAGTTCGTTGTCAGTTCGTTGTCAGTTCATTGCGTGGATCGTGTGTGAGTTCTTCCTGGGAGTTTCACGTTTCGTGTGTGCCTTCTCCTGCGTGTACTGTGTTCCTGTTCCTGCTTTTCACTACGCGCTCCCCGTTTTGAGTTTTTCTAGTGTTTGGATTTTTGAGTTTTACCTTTTTTGGATTTTATCTTTCTTTGGACTTTGAGTTTGGTTGAAATAAACCTTTTGAGTTTGGTTGAAATAAACCTTTTGAGTTTGGAATCTGCGCCTCGGTCCTCCCTCTTTTGTTTCTCGCCACCACATCACACCTTGGGACCACAAATCTGGAGGGGCCCCTGACCAGCTGCCCCCTCCCCAGCCAGCAGGGGCCCGGGACCTCTGGCCAGTAGCCCTCCCACTGTTCTTTTTGTAAAAATGAAATGAAATAAATTATAAACAAAAAACAGAATGCCCAAATCGTGTTATTTGCACCCCCCTTCGTAATGGACTATTCCACGAGTCATCATGACAAAAGCAGCCAGGAAGTGAAGTGCAGCGCTTTGTTTGGTTTTCTGTGAGTGTGGGTGGAGTTCTGTGAGAAATGAAGCGTACTTAACACACAAGTTAATTCTGGCATTTCATTCACTGGTTAGTTAAGGCAAGGTGCCTTGGGGTGGCCCTTCCTAGCCCCCTTGCTGAGTTCACCTTGGGCCCCAAAATTGCTAAATCCACCACTGTTCTCATGAGAGGATGAGTGCAGGAGCCCGTGCATGTCTGGCAAAGAGAGGCGGAGGCGGTGATATGGCAGACAGAGGGATGTGAGACGCTGCGTGACGGGGTTGAAAAGATTAAAAGCGAGCAGACTCAGAAGCAGACAGCCTCGCCTCGGAGAGAGTCCCTCACCTGCTGTCCTCCTGGTTGATGATCATGTACATTTCCCAGGTAGTGTCTTCAGCAATCCCCCCGTGAGACACCAGCAGACTGATACCTGCGGAGAAGGAGGCAAGCGAGAGCCGATCAGCACGCGCACATCACACAAAGAACATACACACACCTGCTGGGCTGTCAGGTCTCTTTACTGGAGGTGACAGCCGGCGAGGGGACGGCCCCAGAAAAAGGTGACTCAGGCAAGTCCCGGAGGCCTTGTGAATCAATGCTGCCAGCAGTCTCTCTGTCAGCGACACACTCCCCGACTGTCGCTTTCTTGGACACAAAAACACACACACACACACACGCACACAATATTGCACTATATGATAAACAATTACTGCCAATCTACAGTGTAGTAGATAAAGGCCCTCCAGGGACAGGATGATGAATGCAGTCCAGGAGAATGAGCTGCCTGAACGCTGTGGCAGACGGAGCATCGCAGGTTCGCATCAAAAACTGTATTAACATTTTCCTCCTGTGGACGGTGTTTATCATAAAATGTTATAAAAAAAAAAATGCTGAGCATTTACGTCAGTTAGAAAAGCTTTCCGTACCCTGAGAAATGTTAATTTGGTTTATGTGGAGGAAGCGTTCAGTTAATAATGCCATCGCTGTCAAACTCCACGTTCACGTGGCTTAATTGTCCATTACATTTACATAAAATGGAAATTCATTCCCGGTGTTTGTACCGGTACACATAATTATACATTAAGACATCATAAAAACCATGATGTGACTAAGTGACGGTGGTAGCAATAAAAGCAGTGAGTGCATTCTTCATCAAACATGTTATGCAGTAGAAACCGTACAGCTGTGGACAAACAGTCACCAGTGTTGGGGTTCAACCAGTTTTCAGCACCTTTCTCATCTTTGAGTAAATATTTCTAATATTTAGAATCTGCATTTCTGGCTAATTAACTCCATAAAACATATTTTTTATACTGTGAAGGAACATTTAGATCCAAAGGTGAGTCCAGACTGTGCAGAGATCAGCAGGGATGCTGATATGACAACAGGAAACAGCCGTCATGATTCTTTTCTAAAAATTTCCGTGGGTATTTTAGCTCAGGAATATTGTAAATTTTCAGGGTTTTGCTTTCTAAAAACTCGATTGCTACATTCTTTAAAAAAAAGAAAAAGTTCTGTAGCTCTAAAAACTGATCAGTGTCATTTATACATGTGGTAAGAAAAGGAGAGATTGTTACTGTCCAAAGAAGACCGAAGGATGGGGGTGCTAGCTCTGCAAATGTTAGCCACATGCTGAAAACTGGTTCGACATCTTGACCCACAGACTCTGTGATCCCGTCATTTCCATGTATTTCATGTATTTTTTTTATTTTTGTTGCTTTTGCCTTTGTTTTTACTTGTTTTTTTTATTATTATTTATTTTCATAGATGTATCTTTTAATGATATTTAGAGTTGTTCTGATTCCAGTTGCTCTGATACTGCCGAAAAAAGCTGGAATCAGTATCAGTGACTACAGGAGTCCAGGCACCGATCAGATACCACGTAGTTCATTAAATTAGTAACTTATTTACTGTTTAGCTTCGTTAAACTCTGGCACAGTTCTTCTTCGCTGCTATTAAAACAGTAGCGTTGTGTTGCAACCTGAAGCGAGGAGGAGTTGATCACGTGACACAGGTAAAACACAATGATAATCATATCACAGTCATGCAGGTGTAGTATGATATTTATCTATAACATACTGGTGTCGGATCGGTTCTTGGTATCGGCTGATACCCACAGCACAAGTATCGGAATTAGTATCGGGAGGGACAAAAAAAAGAACATCTCTAATTATAGTCTCTGTCATTTAATTATAGTTGGTTTCAGTGTCCTAACAGTGTGTCAGTTCTGACTGTTTTTATGACTAAATGTCAAAGTGGATTCCATCATCTGGCTGCAAAATAAACCTACTTACAGGTACAAATAAAGAAACCTACCAACCAACCCACCCAAGCTATGTTTATGCTATTACAGTATTAGTCTCTTTGGAACATCTCTAATCAAAAGATTACGACTTTAAAAAGTGAATTACTGAACACATGCTCTGGTAAAAATCTTTAGATGTACGTTGACGACAGTTGTTTATGTATCAGTTCAAACTTGTCGTGCTGTAGCAGGTAAACAAACTAAAAACTTAGGAAATCATTTTGTCTTGATTTGACAACTATGTCAACAGAACCCCTGAACGTCAGGATTAAAGGTGAATTTCTTGAACAAGTGACACAGACAAAGTGTTTGGGGATCATTTTTGGCTCTTTGTTAAATTTTACGGCTGATCTCTGCCGTTTAAAGAAGATGAGAAACAGCTTCAAACTCGACTCTGCCTTTTCGATCTTTTAACTCTGATACTTTTAAATCTGTCTCGAGCTTTAACAGCCTGGTCCCAGACAAACCAGTCACGAATCAAATCCTTGAAGCGCTTATAAATCAGGTCCTTAAAACCCTGAAATATACAAACAAATTACACACCAACACTCTCATGTTTTACGTTGTTTTAACCCTAACTTGACTCATTTTACTGAGTTGAAATGGACTTTGCTCATGTCTGATTTGTTGTTGCTAAACCTTTAAAAAAAATCAAACTCTTCTTCTTTAATTTTTAATCATTATCATTTTGTATGAACTTTATCCTGCTGTTATTAACTTACTGTTTTTTTAATCTTAAATGAAGGTTTTGATCTTTTAGTCTCTTAACGCCCTTTAAAGGATGGATGCTGCTAATTAGGATTTGCTGTAAAGAGCAACGTCGGATGGATGATTCCAGTTTGTCTATTTAACCTCTACATGCTTCAGAGAAATAAACCATAAATCAATAAATAAATAATTATCAATTAAGGTCGGAATAATAATTTCAGCTCATCCCAAACACCTCTGCATCACGTCGATGGGCTCATTTCACGTTGTGTCGCTGATTTCTGTCTCCAAGTGCACGAAATAAAATAAAAATAAGTTATTCTTTATTAATTTTTTTTTTTTTTACATATATTATTTTATTTGTTATTTTATATATTTACTGTTATACATGTGCAGATATACTGGTATGCAAAAAAAAGTATAAATATGTATATATTTTTACATTTATTTATTTTTATTTTCATTGTTTCTTTTACTCATTATTTTGTCAAGAGATGTTTTGTGATGTATTTAGACACAGAGGAAAGGAAAAAGGTGCTTTTTTTTGTCTCAACCAACAATATGTGTAACGGTCATATGTAATATTTACTTATTGTGATGAATAATTGCATGTAAACCTGCAACACTCTGAAAATGAATCAAAAAGCAGTCATTTAATTTAATTTTAGTGTGGTCTTAAAATACTTTAAAAATGATCTCAACTGTTACTGTTTTAGTTTTTCACATGGAAAACTGCAAGCGTCCTGTTTTTCGCCTCTAATACCATTAAAAAAAAAAAAGTCATGAAAGAGTTAAAGGTAGTATTTTTAATTCTTTTCTGAAGAGGTGATTCATGATTTGGCGACTTACGTTCTTCGTTTTGATCAGTTTGAACAACATAAAACAGACAACTTTGTCCTGCAACGCGCAGTCGGAGTCATTCCACCCTTTAAGTTTCTGGATCTAACTTTATCAACAAAAACAACAAATAAAACAAGACTCAAAAAGTCTAAACTTCCTACAGCACAAGTTAGAAAAATGTTTGTTTTTCCTTTAGTTAAATTGGAACAAGGTTATGACAATAACAGTCCCCTGTGGCCCCCAGCAGGCGGTCTGTTTTCAGAGATTTAAATTGTTTATTGAAACAGGTGATATTGTTGGTTTCAGAATGCCCTAAAGACCTTTCAGAGCAGCTTTTAAAGTTCAGTAAGAGCTGCATTCATATTTATGTTTCCTGACCAATCGATGACATTTCCACAGCCTTGCTGCACACCGACGAGGTCAAACCTACTTAAAAAAGAAAGCACCTCTATACGCAGCCGTCTGCCCGATGGAAGAGGCACAGCTGCTCTGTGATTCTAGCTGCTTTATGTTGAAGGTTTGCAGTTAACACACACACACACGCACACAGAGGAACGTAACGAATGAACTCTCCCCGCCGTGGACTCACCTGTGTTTGGTACAACAAGCCTCCCTCCAGCATGACCAAACACTGCGGTGGCTTTGTGAAGAGCTCTGCTGTGAGTCAAGGAAACTTGAGGAGTGAAGAGGTTTTTCCCTCGCCTGCCCAGCGTGGTCCCCACCGCGACCCCTTTGTAGTCCGGAGCCAGGCCCCTCGGAAATGTCTGAGGGTGGGACATGACGTGGTACTCTGCCCTCTCTGACACCCCTGGAGAAACAGTGGAAAAATAACTGCTGTGGTCAAACGTGGTCAGCTCAGGAGCACGGGCGAGAGGAGAAACGATCGGCTCTGACACACTACAGAAAAAAAACACGATTTATACCAAACCCTTTATTAAAGTGCTGGACAGATTTCCAAGGTGGGAGTAAAACCACAAGGTTTTCCAAGGTTGTTCTGTGCTACTGGGATCAGGTTGTTTGTTGTAAAGTGAAAAACTGAAGGAGCAGCAAGAACGCTGCTGTGACGTATCCTCACGTTTTTTACCATGGAGGGCGGAGAAGGACAAAAGGTGGATGGTTACTGCTGCAGCGTAAAGAGTCTCTGGTGTTAGCGCTAGCTAGCTAATGAGTTAACCTCAAACAGGGCTTTGAATTCAGTCCTCGGTGACCCCTGAGTTCCCCAGTCTCTGACTTCAAACTCTGTGACTTGCTGACACATTTTCTTCAGATGTGACAGGGTGTCAGATGTCAGGCTTTCAAAAGTTTTTTTTTTTTAAAGAGGGGGTATTGTGCTTTTTTTACAGTCTTTATTCTCTCTCTCTGGTGCCTCTGTCTCACTGGTGTTTAAGAAAACTCTTATTTCAGCTTCTGTCTGAAAACACTCCGTTTTAGCTGCTGTCTCTTTAAGGCTCCCTGCTGCAAAGACCCCCTTCTCTCTGATTGGCCAGGGTCAGAGCTGTGTAGTATTTGAGGTCCATGAACCAATTAGGAGATCGTTATGTAATGACATAATCATTTCAGCAATTCTCATGAAGATCTCGTTAAGATCTTGTGCTTTTTTTTTTTAGAACAGACGATTTTGGTTAGTTTAAGATACCCCCTCTTTAAGTGTCACAAAATGAAAGTAGCTTTCGAGCACCTGAGAAGCAACAATAAAGATCAGCCTCTAAGATTAGCTAATTTAGCTTTAGCTGCTTATTGTTTTAAAATTTGGTTAGGCTGATATGTAATTAAAAAGGTAGATGACATGACAGGTCCCTCAAAAGTGAAGCCAAATGTGAGCCCCCCCCCCCCCCACCAGGTGGCTATAGTTTAGGCCAGTTTTTTGGTGGCATCAGATTAAGAGACATGCCTCCCATGACCAGCCCTCTGGGTGTCAGAGCATTTTGGCGTCATTGTTCCAGAACTGGAGGGTCATTGACGTGTCATCTATCTTTATATAAAGTCAGCGGTCTTCACTCAGTGGATCTTTGTTTCAGATTGAACCATGAAGCCTGCGTGTTAAATGTGTGGTTGATATCACTGCAGCCTGTGTGTGTGTGTGTGTGTGTGTGTGTGTGTCTGACAGGCGTAGCAGGAGTAACTAAAGGGGACGTGGCTTATTGAACGGTCAACCTGAACTGCCCTTCAAGGTGATGGCCATTTTTCCTTTGTATGACAGCTTTCTCATAGATCGCCTCATGGGAGAAAAAAAAACATCAGAACAAGATGGATGATCCTCCTTGAAACAAGAGCAGAGCAACTCCGTAAGTCTTTCAAAGAGAAGTTGACCTCCACAGCTTTTCAAAACGCTCTCTGACCTTTGACCTGGAGGTCGGGCAGCGGGTCGAGGAGCGCGCGCTCGGCCATCAGCTCCTTGTCGATGGAGTCCTGGAAACACATGGGGCTGGTGTAGGTGCGTGACACTGTCAGGTCAGGTTGCATGGACGAGTTAATGAGCAGGGGGTTTGCTGAAAAACACAAAGAGATCAAACAAATTACTGTCAACATTTAGACATCTTTGAGCAACAATTACATTTCTGGTAAGTGACACTTTGAACCGAAATGCCAGCATCATCAACAGCGATGATAGAAAACAAACGAGGATGTCATCATAATTAGTTTTTATCCACTTGTGGCAACTGCTGTAATATCATCACCATAGAAACAGGACTTTCATCCCACTTAGCATACCAACGGCTCAATTAAAAGTGAAGAATGGGAAATAACGGCGGCTGGGGAGCTGTAATGCGCTTCCATTTGATGTCATGGTGCATCAGGAAAGAGTGTAGTGAAGAAGATCTGACATTAAATGATGACATACATGTAATAACAGAGTTTATTTGCGACAGTTTAATTTCTTCATTTCTTAACTTTTAGAGAGCAGATGGTGTTGTTGAAGCTGCAGAAAGAGATGGACTCAATCAAACACGGCCTCTTAAGCTGTTTGCACGTTACTTAAATGAAACTTTAAAGAGGCTGTGAGGACTATCTGTTTAAAGTTTATTGCAGCAACACCGTTTGGCAAGGCGTGCGTTTGTTTTGGAAATGAATGGAGATCAGATCTTCTTTTTAACACTACTTTTCTTTGTTCAAAACAACTTTTTACTGGATACAACGTGAGGAGGTAAGGTATTTATCAACAGTTACACAGCGCTGTTGTTTGAAACGTGACAACAAGAAACTTTGTCAGTTTAGTAGCCGGCTATATTTGGCGCTACTATCAGCCCCGTGTCTGAGATGTATCTGTAAGCTAACGTGTATCGTTAGTGAATCCTTATGTCCTGCTCATCTACCAATCAGAGCTAATGTAACCTCACTCTTCATTTTAATGACAGACTCTCAAGTTTGATTTAGCTCGTGTTTTAGCCCTTAACTCATGTTTTAGCCTTTAGCTTATTTTTAAACCTTTAGCTCTTGTTTTAGCCTTTAGCTCGTGTTTTAGCCTTTAACTGGTGTTTTAGCCTTTAGCTTTTTGTTTTTGCCCTTAACTCATGTTTTAGCCTTTAGCTTATTTTTAAACCTTTAGCTCGTGTTTTAGCCTTTAACTCATGTTTTAGCGTATAGCTTCTGCTTAAACCTTTAGCTAGTGTTTTAGCCTTTATCTAGTGTTTTAGCCTTTAGCTTTTGTTGTAGCTTTTAGCTCATTTTTTAGCCTTTAGCTCATGTTTTTGCTGTTAGCTCATGTTTTTGCCGATAGCTCATGTTTTAGCCTTTAGTTATTTTTAAACCTTTAGCTTGTGTTTTAGCCTTTAACTCATGTTTTAGCCTATAGCTTCTGCTTAAACCTTTAGCTAGTGTTTTAGCCATTAGCTTTTGTTTTAGCTTTTAGCTAATATTTTAGCCTTTAGCTCATGTTTTTGCCGTTAGCTCATGATTTTGCCGATAGCTCATGTTTTAGCCTTTAGCTCATTTTTAAACCTTTAGCTTGTGTTTTAGCCTTTAACTTATGTTTTAACCTTTAGATTGTGTTTTAGCCTTTAACTCATGTTTTAGCGTATAGCTTCTGCTTAAACCTTTAGCTAGTGTTTTAGCCTTTATCTAGAGTTTTAGCCTTTAGCTTTTGTTTTAGCTTTTAACTCATTTTTTAGCCTTTAGCTCATGTTTTTGCCGTTAGCTCATGTTTTAGCCTTTAGCTCATTTTTAAACCTTTAGCTTGTGTTTTAGCCTTTAGCTTATTTTTAAACGTTTAGCCCGTGTTTTAGCCTTTAGCCTGTGTTTCAGCCTTTGATTGTGTTTTAGCCTTTAGCCTATGCTATATGAATTTGTGTCCATGTACAGTATATACCCTGTCTATATCAACGTTCTTATTTGATATGTAAGCTGATATATCGGATATCGGGTGGTTAATCAGATTAAAGAGGGTCTGTGGAGCGGGGAGCCTTAAAGGGACAGCAGCTAAAACCAAAACAAGGGTTCTCTGAAACACCAGAGAGAGAAAAGTAAGGATTTAATTGAGCTGTAAGTCATGTAAAGATACCACGGGGGGCACCAGAGGGACAGAATGAAGACAGGTTTTAATTGCTTGTAATTGCTCTGTTGATGTTGTCCTTGTGGCTGCTTCAGTCTGTGTGATGCTGCAAAACTAATTCGACCTTATGGTACAACAAAGATCATCTTTGATCTGCAAAAAAACAAGTCTGAGGAGCTGAGTGAGCGTGAAACTCTTTTGGACTTTCTTTAGTAGTTTAGTTTAGTTTGGCACGTGTGCCTCAAACGGATATCTCAGCTGTTCAGTCGAGGCTTCTGTTTTTAAAAGAAGGTCTTAAAAAACAAACTGAAAAGAAAAGTTGGTCTTGCCATCAGAGCCAAGGTGACAAACACAAACTAATATATTTTTAAGGTCTTTGCGGAGGAGTAGTTAAAGGGATAGTGAGTAAATAAATGCAAGATGGAAATTATGAGGTGCACAAAAAAGAAGCATAAACAAACTGTTACTGTGTGGCAGGCTGTGACCTATAAGGAGGGAGGACGTGTCGGCTTTTATGGAGGTTCAGCTCTTTTACCCCCCCCCGCCCCACACACACACACACACCCTCCCCCATCAAAGTGAACAGGGACCAAGATTAAAGCTCTCCCAGCCTCCTGCTGTGTTATCAAAATGAACTTTATTATGCCCTGCTGAGAGCTGCTGCAGCGGCGACCAATAATGCCAGCGCTGTGAAAATATGCCTCAATCTGCCGAGTGAAAAAAAAAAAAAAACCCACAGCAACCCTCCGAGCTCGGCGTTTCTGTGCCGTAACCACAAACGCTCTGGGAATTTAAAAGAAAGAGAAAAAAACCAAACATATATAAACTATATCTTCAATTTTACCGTCATGAATAATTAACGCTGCGTAAAACACCCACCAAAATCGCCACTCCAGAGATCTCCTCTTCAACATTTTCTCAAGTTACAGGTCTGAAGACGCTCAGAGTGATGTTAAACGTGAGCTTCGCTGTAAATTCAAGATGTGCGTGTAACAATAAGCTCCCTGTGAGTGTTACTGCTCGCTGCATACTGATGCTGGCACTAAAGCAATAAATGCAGAGCGTGTTTTTATAGATGACACTTTGTTCAGAAGGTTATTGGACGTTTAGAGCTCGAAAGCACAAACAGGAAGAAGCTCCAGAAGAACAAACAGAAGAAAATAAATACATGCAGCCCCCTCAAGGCTTTAATAATTGATGTAGTTACATCACAACACAAAGAAACGTATGAATTATTCATAATTATGTACAAATACACACAAAGTGTTTGTTTGCATGTTCTGTGGTTTAATTACAGATGAACAGATATGAAATGCAACAGAAGTTCAGGTGTAACTTATGATGTCTGAAGTGATTAAGTGTGTGTGTGTGTGTGTGTGTCTTTTTTCCCTCAGCGCGGCTCTTTTTTTGTGCACACGGAGACGAACGGCACATCACTCATGTTGTATCATCGTCTGGATGTTTTACAAACTGCAGCCTTAATTTGATTTCTTTTGTGGAACTGCAGACTTAATTAGATTTCCTCTGAAGTTTTGGACTCTCTTGAATCATCAAACTGATTAGACAATTATGTTTATAAACTGCAGCTGTAAACTACAACACATTTTTTTTTTAATCTAAACTAGAACCATCACATCGTTTTTCTTTGATAAAGAAAATCCAACAGTTTACAGTTGAACACATTTTTGCTTTCGTGTGCGCCCGTTTGGTCTTTGCAGGAATAAAGTTGAACAAACTCTTTCCAAGGTGGCTGCAGAGGTTTGCATTTATGCAGATCTGAGGTTAGTGAGTCATTTAAACACTTGTTTTTCTCTGCACTCTTACAACCTCTCGTCCCAAAGTCAAGAACAAAGACTGTTTTTTTTTTTTTCATACCTTTTATCGCTGAGAGGGTCCTTCAAAATCCCATAAACCCTCAGTCTGAGTGTGTGTGTGGAGTTTACCTTAGAGACCCATCCTCTTTAAAACATTCACTGAATGCATCTATAGCTCTGGACGGACAGATTTTTAATCCTTTCATTGAGACTAAAGCTGATGCTGATTCATTCATTGGTTCTGTAACTCAGTCTAATTATAGCTTTAAGTCTGTTTATGACCTTTTTTAATCTGATCTCAAATTTCAGTGAACCTAAATGTTTTGTATATGCTGCAAAAACTGAAATCTAAGCAAGTGCGTCTCATTTTAAGTAAAAAATCATCTTAATAATAATAATAATAATGATAATAAAAAAATAAAAATAATAAAAATAAAAATAATAATAATAATAATAATAATAATAATAATAATAATAATAATAAAAATAATAATAAAATAATAATAATAATAAAAATAACAACAACAATAATAATAATAATAATAATAATAATAATAATACATTTATTTTTATTTATAAAAATTAAATAAAACCACTGAAGAAAAAGCTTTTCTGTAAAAATAGGTCTTCAGTAATAAAATAAATCATCTTATTATTATTAATAATGATAATAATAATAATAATAATAATAATAATAATAATAATAATAATAATAATAATAATAATAAATAATAATACATTTATTTTATTTATAAAAATTAAATAAAATCACAGAAGTAAAAGCTTTTCTGTAAAAACAGGTCTTCGGTAATAAGATTAAACAGAGGACTGATTTTGCAAGTCTGATTTCCTCTGGCAGGCTGTTCCAAAGTCTCACTGTGACAGCTCTGTGACCCTTGGTCTTTGGAACAGCCAGTCCAACACTGCCAGAGGATCTCAGTCAAAAAAAAATAAAAAATAAAAAGACGACTGAATTGTTGAAAAAAAGAAAAATCCCCCATTGGAGTGAGAAAAGGGGGCTTGTTTGGTTTCTTGAAATTAAGAATTTAGTCTTAAATGAAGAAACTGAAGATTAACAAAGACACGACACAGCATCATGGGATATGAAAGGATATAATAAGAAACAAAAAGTTAAAACGGAACATACCGAGAATACGTTGATGAGACAATGAGACAATGAGACAATATGATGTCCTAAACTTTTCTGCCCCTGTGAAGAAATCGTTTTGAACTCTCGAACTCTGCGCCGACACATTTTCCACGTGAGTTTGAGACCGAAGGAGCAACTTCATGAGACAAAAGTTAACGTTAGATGGAAGAGCTAGCCGCGCTAACCCAGCACCAGAAGGAACACCGAATGACTAGCATCATGCTAATCACACAGACATGGCTGACAGAGCTAACACTGGACATGAACAGGCTTTCGCCTGCTGTGAGCGGACAGGATACAGGAGAGAGAGACTCAACAGACTGGTGAAGGAGGCCAGATCAGTCCTGGACCCTGTGGAATAAAGTACATTCTATTCTATTCTATTCTATTCTATTAGACTAGAATAGTTTGAAGTTTAGCAGTCAGGTACGACGGGGCTTTTGTCCTTGAAGACCTGCTACAGCTTAGCCTTCAGAAAAGACACGACAAGAGCTACCCGTCTTTAATATCTTTAACTTTGTTGGCCTGAAATGCAAATCTCACTTTGTGTCAAAACTCGTTCACATCCAACCGCCACTCGCCAGAGATCTGACCACGATTAATGGTGACAGGAAGTAGATTTGGCAGTACATCGATTGAGAGAGTGAAGCTGGATGTGGATGGTGTCTGATGAACTCGATTTGACGTTTCCTGAGTTTTTTTTTCTTAACTTTAACATATTAAGTGTGTAAATATAAAATTCCTTTGTTAACCTGGAAAAAGTCACTTTGGGGGATAATTAACATACATGTTTCATGTCATCTGTGTTAGAAATGTTCTGTATGATTGAGTGTGAAAGGTTTCAGTCATGCGTCGTCCCATGAAGTAAGAGAGAGAAGCTGTTTCCTGCTCTCGCACGCCTTCAGTCTGGCGTTCACGTAGCGCGCTGTCTGAGCTCACAGTGGGATGTAGCTCTTTCTCTGAATGCATAAGTCTACATTTAAGACGGAGAACTGCTGTCTCACCTTGGCGCGAGGTCTTGAAGCTGAAGGACTGGAAGCCCCCGGTGAGGGCAGACGAGTCGATGACGTCCACGCCGTACTCGCTCTGGCTCCTTCGGTAAAGAGTGACAGCAACGATCAGAAGCACCACAGTCACTACGCCTGCAGCCAGGCCCGAGTACAAGGCCACATCGCTGCTGCTCTCCACACCTTGGAGAAGGAGAGAGAGTGAGAGAGAGAGGTAGAGTGAGTGGCGGCGCCTCCCTCCGCGCTTAATTACAGAGTCAGGAGACGTTTCCTCGAAGAGTAAACAGAGAAACTGCCGCAGACGATCATCAGCGCTGTAAAATTTGTTTCGGTCTTTAACAGGAAGTCTGTTTCACTTTCAGACTACTTTAGCACCTTTTCAGTTTTCTGCTCCTCTTCCTGATGCACAGCGTCATTGTTCCATCCTGGAGTGCTAACGCGGCTAATGAGGAACCTCAGAAGGAAGGCGATTATAATCAACGCAGCACCTGACTGTCATTTCAAACACTGCTGGGCTCTGCTGGTGGAGGCTCTCTGCGCTCCACCGGGATAATGTGACAAAACCAATTCATTAAATTAGCTCATCGACAATGATTACGCTCTATCTGCTCCTGCCAGTTTTGGAGCGTCAAAAAAGTAGTGCAGAAGGAGAAGAACGAGCGGGGGAAATAAAGGGGGATGCTAGCATGTTGGTGAGAGATAATGAGATCTCTGCTGAAACCAGGACATGGGGAGAAATCCTCTAAGTAGCCCGGAGCTCAAATGAGGAGAAATCGACAAAAATATGCAAAGCGGCATTAACATCTACAGTCGCAGGTTAATTGGGGGCTTGGGAAGTTTTGGCAGCTTGGATGCATTTTTTTTTTTTTTATTTCTCTTTCTGCGATTCTGACAAACAAAAAAACATAACAGTTCTAAAGGACGGCAAAGGAGAACATTTGCCTGTGGCTGAGTAGGAATCACATTTGTTTCACAGCGCGTTAGCGTTGCAGAGTAATCAACAACATAAATGGTCTTTTACCCAAGGCAGCAATAATGGATAGAGCAATGGATGTACAGTGTTAAAACACAGCTGCGAGGCTTGAAATGCAATACCTGGCGTATAATAATAACGTTAAGAGGAAACACAATCACAAACTGCTGCCTAAGCATTCAGCTTCAGTTACAGAGCGTCGACTTTATGACGAATAAACCCACAAACTACCTGGAGATCGACTGCTTGCGACACAAATGTATTCCCTGAAAATTACCCACATTATTATAACACACATGCCTTCATACATATTCATGCATGTGGCGTGCTTTGAGTCCATCAAAAACATCCGTATCTGGAATATCTGGAATATCTCTCGCCTCTATTTTAAGACGAGACGAGTCACGCAGATGTAACGCGTTAGCTTTCATAACCACACCTGTCATCATGAGTTATCCCCGTTAGACAAACCCAGATCCAATGAAACTGGGACGTTCAAACTGATAAACTTTATTGTTCTTTTGAAAATATACACTTATTTTGAACAGGGTCATGTTTCCACTGTGTTCCATCACCTTTCCTTTGAACAACACTCAATAAGTGTTTGTGAACTGAGGACACTAATTGTTGAAACTTTGGAGGTGGAACTTCAGACCCTACAAGTTAAGAACCAAACAGGTCACTAGAAAGAGGAGAGGAAGGAAAAAGTATGGGGAAAAAGATGAACAAGAAACAGGGAGACTCAGAAGACTTGGCTCTTGCCCACAACGCCAAAAGAACCAAAAATAGTTTAATGACCAGGATATTAAAGTGCTGATTGGCCAGCAAACTGTCCAGACTTGAACCCCCCAAAAAACGAGGGAGTAAAGGATGAACAAGCAACAAGAGAACCTCAGTCTCTCAGTCAGGACTGTCAAGAAAAACCTGTTCAAGAACCTCACGAGACTTGGACCGAGTCTGGAGTCAGAGCATCACGAGCCACCCAAGAATTTAACTACAACTGAAACCACTCCTGAATCAGAGACCACATCAGGAGAGAGGCTCAGAACCCAAGGTGCTTAAAGTCCAGAGTACAGTTTCCACAGTCAGCGATGGTTTGGGGCACCATGTCATCAGCTGCTGTTGGTCCACTGGGTTTTCTGAAGTCCAGAGTCAACACAAACATTTACCAGGAGATGCTGGTTTTTGTTTTCCAACAGGACTTGGCTCCTGCCCACAGCCCCAAAAGAACCAACAGCTGGTTAAAGGGACAAACTTTATAGAGGACTGATATTTCTGCTGTTGAGTCTGAGTATCTCTTCATTTGAAGATAACAATCAGGATTGCGATGGTATGGAGTTAATTAGTGCCAAAACCTCACCAACACAAAAACTGTTTTATTTGCGGCCAGTGATTCACAAACAAACTTAGTGTGATTTGCAAAAGCGAAACATAATTCACAACTAATGTATTTAGTTTGATTAATGAAAAAAAAAATGTCTCTCCAACAAAAACATCTTGCTTCACAAATACAGAAAAAATGTATTTTCACTTCAATGAAATTATCCTTGAGGCGCAAAAATAAAATCTTTCAAGTACAAAAAAAAATATTGTTCAAGATTTAAGTTTTTTTTCTCGAGTTCAAAAAAAATTCTGCAAGTAGGAGAAACAGTTTTGACATGATTCTACCACGACATGTGACTTTTGGCGGTAACTTTCCGCCGTTCTGATCCGCAGCCGCAGGACTTAGATTTATTCATGAACGCCAGCACACGACTCGAGCAATGTTCTGCAATGTGCACGCCACAACAGCAGGTGGCGCTGTTGATGCTGTTTAAGACCATAGATCTACATCATAGATACGGCGAGGAGCCCAGGAAAGAGGACAGCATCACTCGCCCTGGACCGCGAAAAATCACGGCAGCATGAGCAGCCAACAGGTGAGTTTGGGACCCTGATTTTGCGCAGTGCCACCTGCTGTTGTGGCGTGCACATTGCAGAACATTGCTCGAGTCGTGTGCTGGCGTTCATGAATAAATCTAAGTCCTGCGGATGTGGATCAGAACGGCGGAAAGTTACTGCCAAAAGTCACATGACGTGGTAGAATCATGTCAAAACTGTTTCTCCAACTTGCAGAATTTTTTTGATCTCAAGAAGAAAAAATTAAATCTGGAACAATATTTTTTTTTGTTCTTGAAAGATTTTATTTTTGCGCCTCAAGGATATTTTCATTGAAGTGAAAATACATTTTTCTGTATTTGTGAAGCAAGATGTATTTGTTGGAGAGACATTTTTTTTCATTAATCAAACTAAATACATTAGTTGTGAATTATGTTTTGCAAATCACACTAAATAAATAAAACACAGTTTTTGTGTTTGTGAGGTTTTGGCACTAATTTAACTCCATATGTGAGACGAGGAAGACTTAGATTCATGGAAAGGTCTTTTTAAGGTCACGTTTTTCATAATGGTTCCTTGTTTTCAGCGTCACACAGGAAACAAGCACCAAATGCTGCAATAGAAGGTTTCCAGAAGTTTTCTCTAAAGTTTCTTTGAGAGAGTCGTGTATTTTTTATTCTCCGTTTTTTTTTTTCCTCTGCAGTCTTTTGGCGCCTGTTTATTTAATATGTTGGTAGGAAACGAGGCTAAACCAAATGGCTGCTGCTGATCCTCTTTAAAGCTTCGTGTTGGCACTATCCTTGCTCATCAAACACAGATTTCATGTTACTTTACCTCCCAAACAAATAACAGAAGGCGGAGCCTGGCAGCAGCAGAGAGGAGCAGCTCGAGTGTAGGACTTCAAAAAAGAGGGCGATGACTCTTAAAAAAGAAAAGTTAGGCCAACTGAATGAGACGTACACTCCTCAGCCAGTCAGCTAACTTCCACCAGCGTTTGAATCACTGACAACTTCAGCATCATGAAGTGAGAACAAGCTGAGAAAGAGACTCACCCTGTGGTTTTGCATCGTGGAGCAGCTTTCGATCTGCAAAAACAGACACACATCAGAGTTTTAGAGCTCCTCTTTAAAGACTCTGCTGGTTTCAGACAGAAAAACGACAGAGCTGAGGTAACGTTAAGCATCCAGAGAAATCTATGAACACATAGAATGTGTGTGCAGGACAATAAAACAATAATCTGCTCGTTGTGCTGTTCAGAATAACTGCAAAGACTGTGTGTAAGCGACCAATCAGGTTTCAGTCCATGTCTTCATGTTCAAGTCGTCTGATTGGTCGCTCGCAGAAATGGACAACTTAATAAACCAACTTTTACAGAGCAAACCGAACCAGCCAACATGGGCGCTGTTGACGAATATCAACCATCAGCAAATACGTTAGCATGGCGCCCGTGTAAGCAGCACGTCTACACGTCCGCTGCATGGATCAACTTTGTGATAAAAAGACGAACGTTTGAGGAAGCTGTTAGAACTCTAAACTCCTCCTCTTCACACCAAACTGCCTCAACAGAAGTTAGATTGAGATTAGCTTCTGCTATGCTAAAGCTAACGAGGATCCAAATACAGAAACAAAGCAGAGGATGTCCATGTATTAAAAAAAAAAATCTTTAGCCATCCACCCGCCGAAGCGATAACATCAAAATGGCCAAAAATAAAAAAACAGAACAAAAATATTTATCAACGATCAACAATAGGCTGCTAACATTAGCCACTGCAAGCATAGCAACGGCAAACGTCAAACAAAGGTAATAAGTCAAGCTCCGCCCACAGAACATCAGCTGCTCTTTACGCCAGCCCCTATCAGCTGACTGATCAGCTGATCACACCTTTGAGTCCAAATGGGTGATGGCGTAATGTTTGTTCTCTTTAAGCGTCTTCATCCTGCCTCCTCTTCCTCTTCAGGGCCCGCATGCACGTCCAGTAATTAGCGATAAAAACGGACTGTTTGTACCAGGGCTCGAAATTAATACTGGGTATTAAAAAGTAGATGTTCACTGTTCCCCGTGTTGGGCTAGCGTATGTGGGCTAGGCCCCAGAACGGAAACGTCTCAAGAGACTAGGCCTTTGTTGTTTAATGTTTTTCAAAAATTCTGATTGGCTGGTAACTTCAAAAACTTAGCAGCCACATTCGCTGGTGATCAAAAAGTTAATTTAGAAAAAAAGAAATCCAAGGAAGTGCTTCGTGTCTTATTATTTAGTAAAAAATGTCTTTTTAGACTTAATATGAGCAACATCCAGCAGACCAGTCCAGAAACATGTCTAATTTCAAGAAATCTAAAGACAAAAACGAGGTCTGAATAGCTCGTAATAAGTAAAAAAAAAAAATCTGCCAGTGGGGTAAGAGAAAGCTTCTACATTAGGTCGATGATAATCTGTGGCTAGTGTTTTTTTTTGTAGCGTGTGCAGCGAGTGTGTGGGCCAACAACAGGTACGATTGGAATGATTAATAACTACCCATCAACCAATCCTGTTAGCGAGGATATTAATGACGAACAGCAGTTTGGTATCGAATTAATTCATCCTAGCGGGACGGAAAAAATGGAGGAAAAAGAAAACAGAGGAGGACAAATGGTCTAAGGATTATGGTAAACCATTTGTTCATGATGTGGGGTGAATGGGAGGAGGTGTAACACCATGTTTTTAGCAAGTTTGTTTATCCGTCCCGCAAGCTAGCTCAGCTAGCCTCAAATAAAGTTAGCTAGCTGGGATTTGTATGCTCATAAAGTGTTAGTGTTTGCTTCATGAAAGCTGGCCGTGCTGTTCTGACTGACTGACTGACTGGGGGCCCCAAAACAGCATCTTGCATTGGGCCCCCAAAATGCTAGAAATGGCCCTGGCGCCAAGTCCTTCACGGCATCTGAAAAGTTGCTAACTGGACGCAGCGCCGGTGAAGATGCAGGAAATCTTTTCACCTGTTTGCATTCACTCAAAAAGCAGGAAAAGGATGAAGAATTTTCCAGGACATTTGACCTTTTTTTTCCTCATTTTCTGTATTTTTTCCATGACTGGAAAACTGGTCGACCATTATCCATCTTTTCCAGGACGTGTGGGAACACTCTGCCTGATCAGCCCTTCAAACACACGTCTCTTCCTTCGGCTGTTTCACTTCTTACAAAGGACTCGAGACCTTTGGTAACACAGTCAGGACGGCGTGCTGGAAGCGTGTTTGTACTGGCTACATGTGTTCGTTTATTTGTTGCGTGTCGTGCATGTGGAGCAGAGAGGATGAATAATGAAGATGGACGAGGCTGCTGCTAATGAGCGTAATTAGACTGACGACGGTGTTGGAGCCCGAGCTGCTGAAAATATGAGCAGTAAATCTATAATGACACATTCCCCGAACACGACAGCCTGACAGAAATGATGCAGAACTATCTCTTCCCTCATTGGACAGATAGTGATGTTGACCCACTCTGTGTGCAGAGGCCGCCGGTGCAGTTCTCCGTAGCCAACGCCACGCCGTCACACAGCCGTCCTCCATGTTTGGGCTCTGGAGCCGTGCACTCTCTGCTGCGCTGCCTCTCGCAGTCTGAGCTGCATACAGACCACTCTGTCCACTCTCCCCATCCGCCGTCCACTGAGGAAGAGAAAGTGCAAAAGTATTAGAGTCCAAAGATGCACATGAAACACTTTTATGAGCGAGGAGCTGCAGAAAGGAGCAATTATCTTACCCGACGTTACAAATATGCCAACGTTATAAAACATTCAGAGCTGCAGCTGATTTATTTAATAGATCCCTGAGATTCTTTTCAACACTTTCAAGGTAAAAGCTTCACTTCTATCTTGACAAAAACATTTTCTCCTCAGGGCGCCAAAATGTTGCGCCGTCTCACCGACTTCATGAAACACAAAGAGACTCTGCGTTCGCCACACTCGATCAAGTCTCCTTCAGCCTCCAAAGTTCCCGCCTCTCCCCGCTAATCTGAAGGCAAAGTGCTGTTTATGTTGAACCCTCTGTGTGGGAGAAAACACTCCTTCAGAAGGAGGCAGGCGGCAAACAGGAGATAATGTTTGCAGGAGAGTGCTGCCGCTGCCTGATAACTTTTTTCTTCCTGAACCTGATGAGAGTTCCTCTTTATGCTGCTGCTATGGTTCAAATCATAAATCATGGCTTGATTTGAAGGAGAAAAAAAAACAACCTGAGCATTAAACAGAAAATTTGATAACTGGAACTGCTGCTCTGCGATTATCTCCTCAACCAAAGCTTTTACTGTTTGTTCCTCTCGCTCAGGTTCTCTGTCCTTTCGTTTTTTCAGCCCTTCCTCCTCTTCCCTTTAATTTTCTGCAGTTTTAGGATCCAGATTTTATGTGCAAAGCTCAAGTTTTCACAACATACTCCAAGGGAGCTTTAAAGTGTATTTAAGCTTTATCAGTAGATAAATCCACCTTGTTAGAGCCCGATGTGTAACGACTGCAACAAATAAAATCAAAAAAGAAAAGAAAAAAAAAAAAAATTAACAACGACCCAAAATATAATAAAAAAGAAAAAAAAAAAAAAACAACCCAACAACTCAAAGTATAATAAAAAAAGCAAAAAGCTAAATAAATAAATAAATAAAATAACAACCCAAATATAAAAAACAAAGAATTTAAAAAGTAACGACACAAAATGTAATGTAATGTTTAAAAAATGCAAAAAAAAAATTAACTATGACGAAAAATGTAATAAAAAAAAGTTACAAAAAATGTAACAACCCAAAATGTGATTAAAAAATGCAAAAAAGCCACACAACCCAAATAAAAAATAAATAAAATAACTACCCAAATATAAAAAAAACAATTTCAAAAGTAAAAACGACCCAAAATGTACTTTAAAAAATGCAAAAAAATGAAATATGAAGAAAAATGTAATTAAAAAAAGTTACAAAAAATGTAACAACCCAAAATGTGATTAAAAAAATGCAAAAAAAGCCACACAACCCAAATAAAAAAATAAATTAAATAACTACCCAAATATAAAAACAAACAATTTAAAAAGTAACAACGACCCAAAATGTACTTTAAAAAATGCAAAAAAAATGAACTATGACGAAAAATGTAATTAAAAAAAGTTACAAAAAATGTAGCAACCCAAAATGTGATTAAAAAAATGCAAAAAAGCCGCAACAACCCAAATCATAATTAAAAAATGCAATGAAACCTTCAATCCAACAATGACTCAAAATGTAATTAAAAAATGTAAAAAAAAAAAGTAACAACAACCAAAAATTCAATTATAAAAATGCACTAGAACCTGAATTATAACAACTTCTCAAAATGTAATTAAAAAATATTTAAAAATATTTTGGGTCAGATGAGCATTTTGGGTTTTATTACATTTTCTATAACATTTCAAGCTCAGCACTGTTGTTACATCATCAATCAGTTATTACATTTTTAGATTTATAATATTTCTTTTTAAATTTCAGGTTGTTCTTACCAATCAGACTCTAACACACCTTTTTTGGGACGACTTTCTGACAACTGTTTTCCATCAGTTAGAGGACCTCACTGTTGGAGAAAGTCATATAAAAATATGCAAATACTTCAACCTGTTGAAGAAACACACCAGAAAAAAAAGTATCACTTTCTATATACTTTTTTCTGGCATGGCAGCAACACACTTCCGTACACTCTCTGTGTTAAAGGTTTTTATCAGGAGGACCACTCCAGACGCCCCTCAGATTTATTTTTTTGTTGTTTTTTTTTTGGGCACAGTTCTTGTAACTAAAGCGAAGAGATAAACATGAAAACAGATGCTTTTTGAGTCTCCCTGAATTAGTTTATCATGGTGAGACATGTATGTCTTGGGAATCCGTCAGCACAGGCTGAGAGAGTCTGTGACACTGTGCCAGGAAGCTAACGGGCTACAAAGTGCTGAGGGAGGTGGAGGATGAACCCATGAGCAGGTGGAGGTTGGCAGTGCCTGATAGCAGCGCTCTGCTGAACTTCAGGAAGTCCTTCTACTCTGTGGCTGTCAGACTTTTCATTTTTGAAGCGCTCTTCATCACTTATTTTTTTGATTTATTCAAACAGTCGATGCACGAACTGGAACACAGATTCCTGTTTGGTTGCACGCACTAGTACAAAAGTTATTGTTCTATTAATAATTACTTCATTAGAATTCTTCTTTTTTTTAAATTACATAGTTGTGACATATCTTACATCTATTGTTGACAGTTTGGAGGAAGTGACAGAGGTGTAAGAGAGGAAGACGTGAGTCCTCTGTCCTCAACACTGTGACACAAAATAAAATCACACTTGAACAGTTTGGTGGTAGAGAAATAACGATCTGTTCAGACTCATTTCAGATCATTTTTGAACCAGGCTGTAAACATGTTCATTTTGCTGTAAAGACTGTGCATGGGGTTCCTGCAGTTGGCCTCTAGTGGACGCTGAAGGAGCTGCAGTTTTTAACACTTTTGCTCAGGATTCATGTTTTCAGACCAGAGGTAAAAATATTCCCAAAGCTGGTCCCAAAACATTTCTTTTTACTTTTGGGAAACCAAGCAGCAACATTTGGAGTTAAACATGAAGCTGAAGTGTTAAAAACTGTAGTTTCTGGAGAAAACACGCCCGTTCAAAAAGCCTTAGAGCTTTACAGCGGAAATAAACACGTTTACAGCCTGGTTCAAACAGGACGCTCAGTGGATTTCATACTTAAGGTGTTTGTTTCACTTCAGTGATTTTTGGGGATAGGGAGGAAGTTGTATCAGGGTGATGGACACACCTCATGTTGTGTTTTCCATGTAATGGTCTCATGGTGTACATCGGGCCTTACATATTGGGGCCAAAACAAAAAAATACAAAAAGACGAACCTTTTCACAAAGCAGATTTGGTGATTGTGGAAAGCTCAGTCACTGCACGTTCTGACCTCAGAGACATCATAGAACCATCATCATCCCCCAGTTCTACCAGCACACCCCCAACTTTCTGTTCATGGATGATAAAGCTCCACCACATGGTGCCAGAACTGTCACAGCTGGACTCCAGTGCCTCATATGGTATGACCAGCAATTTCCCCTGACCTGAACCCCATAGAGCAGGTCTGGGACCAGCTGTAGCAGAGACTAGATGCTCGTACCCCAAGCTGTCATTGAGACAAATGGTGGAAACACCCGCTACTGACTTTGTTTGGGTTATTTGGGGCTATCTATGTTATTGTAGTGTAGATAGATAGAAAGATGGATGGATGGATGGATGGATGGATGGATGGATGGATGGATGGATGGTTAGGTAGGTGGGTAGGTAGGTGGGTGGGTGGGTGGTTGGATGGATGGATGGATGGATGGATGGATGGATGGTTAGGTAGGTAGGTAGGTAGGTAGGTAGGTAGGTAGGTAGGTAGGTAGGTAGGTAGGTAGGTAGGTGGGTGGGTGGGTGGGTGGGTGGGTGGGTGGGTGGGTAGGTAGGTAGGTAGGTAGGTAGGTAGGTAGGTAGGTAGGTAGGTGGGTGGGTGGGTGGGTGGGTGGATGGATGGATGGATGGATGGATGGATGGATGGTTAGGTAGGTGGGTAGGTGGGTGGGTGGATGGATGGATAGATGGATGGATGGATGAATGGATGGTTAGGTAGGTGGGTAGGTAGGTGGGTGGTTGGATGGATGGATGGATGGATTGATGGATGGTTAGGTAGGTGGGTGGGTGGTTGGATGGATGATGGATGGATGGATGGATGGATGGATGGATGGATGGTTAGGTAGGTGGGTAGGTAGGTGGGTGGGTGGTTGGATGGATGGATGGATGGATGGATGGATGGATGGATGGATGGATGGATGGATGGATGGTTAGGTAGGTGGGTGGTTGGATGGATGGATGGATGGATGGATGGATGGTTAGGTAGGTGGGTAGGTAGGTGGGTGGGTGGTTGGATGGATGGATGGATGGATGGATGGATGGATGGATGGATGGATGGATGGATGGATGGATGGTTAGGTAGGTGGGTGGTTGGATGGATGGATGGATGGATGGATGGATGGATGGATGGATGGATGGTAGGTAGGTAGGTAGGTAGGTAGGTAGGTAGGTACGTAGGTAGGTAGGTACGTAGGTAGGTGGGTGGGTGGATGGCTGGATGGATGGATGGATGGATGGATGGATGGAACTTCTCCCTCCTACCAACATACTGTAATATTGTGCACTTGATCCAATCCTTGGTATGCATAGAAAATTAATCAGTAGGCATTAAACCGTCATCAAGGGGTTAATGATCATGGCTGACTTGACTGACACCATGTAGCTGTCTGCAAAGAGCCTTAAGGCCCGCCCCTTTACCTCATCCTGACTCAAACGAAGCTGGGTAAGCTTCAACATTTCCAATATGGCAACTAAAGGCTTGAAATCTCTGCTCCATAAACAGATGGATGATGTCACAGAAACTACACCTATGGGCTCAGGAGCGTAGAGGTGAAAACTCACTTTATCTGCTTCCTTCTTCTGTGGTAGTTAAGCGCGCTCAGGTCGCCATCGTTTCAGCGCCACAAAGCAGAGAGAAACATCTGTCTGGCTCTGCCTCGAGGTCAAACAATCCTCTTCCTGGCTCTACCGCTCACTAATTAGTACATTTGTCTTGTTTGTTAAATATGCACTAACACCAAAATGTCAAATTAACAATTAGTGGTTTTGTGCTGGCTTTTGTGTCGCTTTGTTTTTAGGTCAGGAGTCAGGAAAGGTAGCGCGAGGAATGAGATCCTGCAAATTAACAACCTGAAATCAGTGAGTTTGGAGCTGTTAAAGAAACAGGCTTTAAGTCTGATGGTAATATATTCTCTAAACTCTCATTTTAAAGGGCTTCACAGTCAGCTGTAGCTGGATTATATATATCACATGCATTCTGCGCTGTATCTGGAGGTCTTTGTAGTTTTGAAGTAAGTGCAAAGGAAGCACGGTTTTGATGTCTTTGTAGAGTCCAACGTGAGGCAGAGATCAGAGCAGGAGTGCAGCGTGGAGTACAAAGTGTGATTTGTGAGCTTTAGTGCTGATATGCAGAATTTCTTCCCCCCCTGTTCCCGGTCTGTGTGCAGAGCTAAGCTAACCGCCTGCTGGCTACAGCTTCATATTTTATAAGACATAATGTGCAATAATGGGACATTACAGGATCTGCAGTGTCACCGGTATTATCATGAGCACCCTGAATTAACCTGAGGAACTAGCTTCAGTCTATCTTAATACAGCAGGTGTTCACACAGAGCAGCATCCAGGGCACAGCCAGTCTTATTGTCTGCTTATTACAAATGTTATAAAATTTTATGACTCAGATTAACGGGAAAAAGACTCTTTTTTACTCAAAGTGATGATGAAACGCTAACAAACGTTTGTGGAGATGGAGAACGAACAGCAGCACCTGTAGAAGGTGCAAATCAGTCCCTTTAATATATTAAATACCCTCCATCTTATCCACCCGAAGGGTATAACTGGTTCGGTTTTGGTGCTGTTTTCAGTTTTCAAAGATTAATGGAATCAGTACATGAATTGGGCCTTGTATCGTGACAATGATCCCAAACACACCGCCCAACGGGCAACGAAGGAGTGGCTCCGTAAGAAGCATTTCAAGGTACTGGAGTGACCAAGTCAGTCTCCAGACCTCAACCCCATAGAAAATCTGTGGAGGGAGTTGAAAGTCTGTGTTGCCCAGCAACAGCCCCAAGTATCACAGATCTGGAGATGATCTGTATGGAAGAATGGGACAAAATCCCAGATACAGTGAGTGCAAACCTGGTCAAGAACTACAGGAAATGTTTGACCAGGGAAATCACCAACAGAGGTTGGAAGTTTTGTTGGTGTCCAAATATTTATTCTGGGAAGTGATGAAAATCCCTAAAAGATGATGCCCATTTAGTCAGGTGCGAGCGGTTACTGTGATTGGTTCCTGTGAGGAGCACAGCATGTGGCCAATTACGTTTTAGAAAAGAAAAACAGCTGAACCAAAAAGGAACAAGTGACAACAAGCTTTTTAGGAATGCAGTGGAGTCAAAAGTGCAACATTTGTCTTTGCATGTTGACTCTCACTCTTCAGCGATTCGTCATTCGGCGTCCTTGGCCTCTGTCATAACCTTGGCTGTTTGTCTGACATTGATTTATGTGTCCGAAACGACGGCCAGCTTTGTGATGGTTTGGTTGTTGCCAGCTGCTCTGGATAAACGACCTTCAGCTAGGACCCCGCCCGCTTCCTGTGCGCTACATGTTTACATCCTGATTCAGAAACTCCAGAAGCGTTTGTGTGTTTGGATCAAAAGAGAGGCAAAATTTAACACTATAGAAACATCTGCAAAGAATGAAGAGTCTCAGTTTCACTGTAAACAGTAAGTTACACAGAGGCTTCCTCCAGTGTTTTAACATGACGTCATGATGCAGATTCATAAAGGTTCAACTTAAATCTTTGGTTTTTCTTTAAGAACTTTTGTTGATAAGAGTCAGATCGATCATCCTTGATGAGTTTCAGGAAAGCGGGAAATCTAAATGCTGATTGGCTGTTGCTTCTCAGAGTCCAGAGGGTTTGTCACACAAGCTGAAATGAAGACAGTGGTTCCCAACCTGTTTTGGGCCGTGACCTCATCTTGACATCACTAATTTCAGGCGACCCCAGCCACACACATTTTTTTTTCTAGAATTAGTTTTTGATCAGGTTTTTTAGAGTCTCTAGTTTTTAATTTTCTTCCTCTCTGCACTTTGTTTTTACCATTTCGGCGGCAGCTGGAAATATTTAATATCTTAGCCAATATTTCTGTTTTTCCCGACTGACGGAAAGTCTGTTTTATTTGAACTAGATTTTATATTTGAGAAAGTTGTTTAAGATTGTGGATTAGTTAAAAAAATATATATTTTTATCAGTATTATTTTGTCAATTACTTGACATTTCAGGCGACCCCATGTGGGGTCACGACCCCAAGGTTGAGAGACGCTGAGCTAAGATCACATGGATCGTTGTCTTTCTGCACAGTCTGACAGAATGACAGAAAACAGCTTTAACAATTTTTTTTTTTAAATTTGCAAAGTGTTTCTTTAAGATGTGCACACACACACACACACATACACACTCACGCTCACTTGGCGGAGCAGAGATGATGTCCTTGATCTCACCTGGACACAGCGTGTTGCAGGTGCTCTTCTGCACCGACATGCCCTCGCAGAACGCTCCCCCGTTGAGAGGAGCTGGATTTGTGCAAGTGCGGGAACGTTTCTGCCCGCCACGACCGCAGCGAACGTTACAAGGAGACCAGTCTGTCCAAGATGACCAGCCTCCATTCACTGAGTGCCAGAAGAAGAAGAAGAAGAAAAAGAATGAATAGAAGCAAAAGCTGGCCTACATTTCTCTGCGTAATGACATATTTCCTGCCAAGAAAGGCAAATCAAGAGAAAGAAAGGGCTGTCTTTGTAAAGATGATCAATAGCGTCTTCCCTCCTGTCAACTTAGATTCCTCTCTCTGATTTGTTTGTTGGGTATATTTGGGTATGACTGACTAATCAGCTCATTTGCTGTCAAAGCACAAGAAGAAATACAACATCCCACTATTGTACATCTGTCTGCAGCTTTCGGGAGCAGTAAGCCTGTCAGAGACTTCATTAGCATTAGGCGAATTAATGATTGATGCGCCTCGGCAGCAGGGTGTCAGAAAGAATTAGACAAACTCCCACAGCTGCTAAGTATCCCCTCGGAAAAAATAAAAAATAGCAGGATGAAAGGTCAGTAAAAACGAGCGCAGAAACTCTTCAATTAACGAGGTTTCCCTCCGCCGTGGAGGGAGGTGGTGCAAGTATGACATTTTAATTTCACTTATTCTCCTCGGTGGCTGCAAAAGCTCTCTGCAGGGGCCGTAAAATACGCCGGAGCAGCGTCTGCCGGCCTGCAGCTCCACAAAGTGCCGCACACGGTCCGGGGTGTTTGGTGCTGGCAGATAAAAAGAGAGGGAGGAGGGGGGGGGGGGGGGTTTGTCAGAGTCCCTGTCACTGCCTTCGCTCATTAATAATTGAGTTCTTGTAAATATTGAGCCTGTGTCTCCTTGTTTTCACACATGAAGGATCACTTGCCCATTACCTGCTCATTAGACTCTTGTGTGAAAAAGGACCACACGCTGCGGTCGAGCAGAGCTTTTTGTATTAATGACTTTGGGGAATTTGCTTATGGGGCCAACCTGACAGCCGCCTTCTGTCGGGGAAATTGATATTTTGATGCCGACAAGAAAGCTGTTTGACATTGTTTTGATCATTACGCTGCAAACTCATGACACGTTGGCTTTTTTGGAATCGACACGAACGTCTCACCGTAGACTACCACAGTGGCGGTCGCGCTGCGTCTCTTGGCCACGATGTTGCTGGCGACGCAGGTGTAGTTTCCAGAATCAGAGAGGCGAGCCTCCGAGATGATGAGATTGTGGTCGCCTCTCGTATCGATGACGGCGTCGGAGCTCAGGGCCTCCTCGTTTTTCAGCCATTCGACCTGTGAAGGAGAGAGAACGAACGTCAGAGAAGAAAAGGGCTGAAGGACTTTAAGTGGACGTAAACATGTTTGAGGAAGATCCCAGCTACCTTCTCCTTGTTCGCCTCTGAACAGACGAATGCAGGAGCTGAATAAGACGTTTCATTCTTACATCAGTTTACTTCTGATTTATCATGCGGGACGGTTGTTTACATCCCGGCGTCTCCGCCTTCTTCCTGTCTGATGTTTCTGCACAGCTCGATCAAATGAGGCTTTCATCAGCGCTCAGAGTCTGATCTGATGCTTCAAATGAGAGATCATAAAGTGGAGGTTATGTAACCCTTTTGTTATGCAGGAGAGGATCAGGCTGCATCTTTTTTATTACAAACGTTAAAGCAGTGATCCGGTGCAGCGTGAAATACTCGACTCTGATTGGTTAAAACCTCATAACAATTAATTATTAACAACTCAAGCAACGCTGTGATCAACCTGATCTGGTCATATCAACAGGCAGAAAGGAATTCAGCTCATTCCCCCTCAGCCTGTTGACACTGTGGTGAAATCATTTACAGCCTCTGTATGAAACACTTTCTTTCCGCTGCTGTCTCTTTAAGGCTCCACAAACCCCCTTCCCTCTGATTGGCCAGCTCTCTAGAGACCTGTTGTTTGAGACCTTGGTGTTTGAGGCCCGCCCCTTTCAACGTGTCATGAAACAGTTTGGGGTCAGTGGTAGAGTTGTCGCCCCACAATCAGAAGGTTGTTGGTTCGATTCCAGCTCCTGAAATCACATGCCGAAGTGTCCTTGAGCAGGACACTGAACCCCAAAATTGCTCCCACTGTTATTCAGTGGTGTGTATGAATGTCATGTGAATGTGTTAGATATAGCTGATGGTTTGATTAGCTTAAGCGATGTGATTGGGTGAATGAGGCTAGCAGTGTAAAGCGCTTTATAAGTACTGGTCCATTTACCATTTGGAGATCCTTATATGATGACCTCATCGTTTGAGCAAGTCTCGTGAAAATCTGGTGCTATTTCTAGAACAGAGTGTTTGAAAATCGCGATTGCTGTCAACAACTGAAGTGTGATCTTAGAAGAGACGACATTGACCTGTCCTTCCATCCTTCAATATGAGGAAAGTAAGATCTATCTCCAATCAGATGGACGAGCTAGCTGTGCTAATCCAGCACCAGAGGGAAAACCGGCATATTAGCATCATGCTATTCACAGAGACATGGCTAACGGAGCTAATGCTGGATAAGAACACCACATTGAAGGATTTTACCTGCTGTGAGTGGAGGTGGTTGGCTGACAGGAGAATTATGGCGAAGCTCTCATCTTTGATGGAATTTTTTTTTTTCTAGTTGACACTCATTATATTATTTTAGTGATTTATTCTTGAACTTTTTTACCGTACACTTTCTTGTATCGCTACTGTGGCTCTGAATTTCCTTTTAGCGATTAATAAAGCACATTCTACTCTATTCTATTCTACACTTTTTTTTCCCCTCACGGTATCATAGAGTTATTACAGCTAGATGTAGCTTGTTTTAAGTACAGTAGAGTATCCCTGTAGTAGCCTTTTATTTTCATTTTTTTAAGTTAAAAAAACAGTGAAAATGTGTCAAATATAGTTGAGATGTTTATAAAGAGAAAATAATTTTCTATCAACTCTGGAAAAATTTTTTTTAAAAAAAAAACGTAAGTTTTATGGAAGTTTGAGACGTGAATTCATTCGGGACAGCCTCTCCTGGACCTGTAACACATACAGTGGAGTGTATGGGTTTCTTTTTGCATCAATAAAAATAAAGTAGCCCTGTTATATCTTGATGGTGCTTATAAGGAGGTAAAGATATTTAGTTGTTATTGCCTCTTTAAAGCCTTGTGTTTTCTTCCAGAGAGCCTAACTGAGGTGAAATCATAAGCACAGGTAGTAATGGGAGCATCAGTGACCAACAGATAATTAGCCTGTTGTATATGTATTTCCACTGCAGCCCCTGAGTGCTATTGGTGAAGGGTTTTTCAACAGTGTGCTGTTATTCCTCAAAGCTAAATACTCTCCTCCTCCGAGCTATTCCACAGACTGCACCGCAGCTTCAGAAATATTACCTTTTACAGCAGAAACGGGCATTTCTCTGCCCCTGTACGACATGTATTAAGATAAGTGAAGGGTTGCAAGATAAGGGTTTCTGTGGGAGAGCGTGACATGAGCGACATCCGCTCTGAGGGAGGGATGCAGAAGGTGGGGCACATCTTCTATCGTTACAAATTCAGCGGCCGTGTAGTGACTGAAAGTAATAAGGAACTACAAAATAAAGGGCGCTCTGTTGATGCTCCTCTCCTCGCATGACTGCTTCTGTAAATTGCTATTAATGTGCCACTGGCTTGAGCTTTTCATTGAGAGAGACGAGCCGGGGCATGAGGGACCACGGTTTGATTTATGGCAGTGTATTTGAGGATTAAAAACTCCGCCTCACTGGGAGCCCCATGTGCTTGCGCTCAGTGTGTGTGTGTGTTTGTGTGTGTGTGTGTGTGTGTGGGTTCGTGCGGTGTCCATTTGCCAAGGGACTATAACAACAGCCAACAAACTCAGAGATTGCTTTGGCTCTTTCCAAGCGCCCTGGATGAAAAAAAAAAAAACGAGTCGGGAAATCAATAAATCAGGAGTCACGTTGTCACAAACAAGTTTTTTTCTCCTTTTGATGGCCGAGAAGTCTTTCATCATGCGACTTTAATTTGACCCCCCACCATCATCATCGTTTGGCTCCACAGCTTTCAAGATAAACCGTCAAACCGCAGAGGGTGGCCTGTATCACTCACTCCATCCGTCTTTGTCTCTGTATTTTTGTCTTTCACTATTTCACACCTTCGGAGTCTAATCAACCTCGGTGTCGACCGCGCCGCGTTACTTCCTCCACAGCTGCAACAATCAGGCGACTCAATTATAGCAGCAGTCAGTTTTCACCTTTTTGCTCCTTTAATCTGAAAATCTGTACCTTCCTGCGGTTTCATCGTCCTCATTATCGCTTTGGTTTGATGCATCTTAAAGGTTATTTATCCTTTACTCTCCCTCCCTACATATCCGTCACCTTGTGTACAGCGGGTAAAATAAGTATTGAACACGTCACTGTTGTGTGAACTGTCTCTAAATCAATTCTCAGTTGGGTTTTGGAAATACTGACAGAGTGAGTGCTCTTTAAAGCCCCGTTTCCACCAAGTGGTCCAGTATGGATCAGTACGCTTTGGTACAGGTTGGATTGGTAAAGCCTGATGCTCTTTGTGTTGCTCTCGTGCCGTTCTTGGTAGGCAGCATGGAAGCCGGATGCTAATAGCCGCGTCAGCTACGTAATAGCATGACAGCATAGCACTACCACACAGTGTGCCCCGCTAATAAATCCAACAAAGAAGAAAAACACGACACAGTAAACAAAGAGCAACGATGGAAGAATCCAGCAATTCATCGTCTTTGTGATTGACATGTGGCTCTTTGTTACGAAACAATCAAGCTTTCAAGGGCATTTCAAGCGGGAACCTCCGGTCTGAAAATATGAGACAATCTGCAGTTCCAGTATCTGCTTGAGGCTGGCTCCGGAAGTACCGGAAGTCACAAACACACCAAGCCAAAAGAAGCCGTTTTCACAGCCGAAAAAAAACATGTTTACAGCCTGGTACAAAAAAATGTCTCTTAGATTTTTCTAACTCAGCAGTTTAGAAGATATTAAGATCGCAAGTTCGCCCAATCAGAGGCACAGCTCAGCTCATGTGACTTACAGGCGGCCTTTAGCTGTTAGCGTGGAGACTCCAAGACCTCATAACTCCAAACAGATGAGTGACGTCACGGAGACAACGTCCGTTAATTATACAGTATGGAGTTAAATTAGTGCCAAAACCTCACAAACACAAAAACTGTGTTTTATTTGCGGCCAGTGATTCACAAACAAACTTAGTGTGATTTGCAAAAGCAAAAAACATAATTCACAACTAATGTATTTAGTTTGATTAATGGAAAAAAAAAATGTCTCTCCAACAAAAACATCTTGATTCACAAATACAGAAAAATGTATTTTCACTTAAATGAAAATATCCTTGAGGCGCAAAAATAAAATCTTTCAGGAACAAAAAAAAACATTGTTCAAGAATTAATTTTTTTTTCTAGAGTTCAAAAAAAAATCTGCAAGTAGGAGAAAAATTTTTGACATGATTCTACCACGTCATGTGACTTTTGGCGGTAACTTTCTGCCGTTCTGATCCACACGACTCGAGCAATGTTCTGCAATGTGCACGCCACAGCAGCAGGTGGCGCTGTTGATGCTGTTTAAGACCATAGATCTACATCATAGATACGGCGAGGAGCCCAGGAAAGAGGACAGCATCACTCGCCCTGGACCGCGCAAAATCACGGTCCCAAACTCGTAATTTTGCGCAGTAAAAAAAGTGTGACAACTGAACCCGTTCTCCCCTACACATGCTGTGAGCACAGCATATACACAGTAAGAAATTCAACTCTGACAATAATTTTCATGCATCTGATTGGGCGGGCCTGTGTGTGCAGCATCCATCCATCCATCCCTCTCCTCCTGTATCCTCTGCTCCCTTGTTCAGCAGGTATCTGTAGATGTTAAAGCCTTACAGCGTGTACCTTTATACACACTGAGGTAGAAGTCAGTGTGGCACAGAGTTGTTCGGCTCTGATTGTACAGCTTTTACCCTCTCTCTCTCTCTCTCTCTCTCTCTTGCTTTGCTCAGACTTTGTCCCTCTCTACTATCTGGGAAGTGGGGAA
Source organism: Labroides dimidiatus (assembly GCA_030710495.1). Lineage (NCBI taxonomy): Eukaryota > Metazoa > Chordata > Actinopteri > Labriformes > Labridae > Labroides > Labroides dimidiatus. Next base: position 27,295,693 of record CM061157.1, on the reverse strand, counting down.
TTAACCTTGACAAGTAGGAGGCTTGTGCTTCATCACCTTCACTGCAAGTACCGCTGCCTCTTCCACCAAAGGATAAGAGAGGTGAACTCTGTTATTTTACAAGCGTTACATTATACATAGACTGTGTATTGTCTGAAACAGCTCTCCCCCAAAGGCATCTCTAATGTCACCGGGAGACAATTTAAAGGCTCTGTTATAAAAAAAAAAAAAGGTCTGAACCCAAAAGTACAACTCTGAGGCCGGTAAAATAAAAGTTCAGCCGAGGTCGAAAACAAGCGAGAGTCACGATCATGGAGTTAGGCAATATGAGACAAACATATCCAACAGGGGACTCGTGCTGGAGAGCAGGAGTCCAAAAGGCGAGGAGGGGGTCATAACAAGCAAAACACAACAGATGATCTGCCAGGGAATGAATGAGAGGAAGGCGGTCTGTGTGTCACAGGCTGATTGGAAAGTAGGAGCAGGTGTGTGAGGGTACCTGGGGGCGAGCGCAGGGCAGGAGGGAGTGGCAGCTCTGACAGGACGAGGATGAAAAACCAGAGGAGGGTGAACGTGCCCCCACCACAGAGGCTGACACGCAGGAGTAAGACAAAGCCAGAGAAGCTGACTCATCTGCACCGACCAGCTGTTATCTGTTGTTCTTTAAAGCAGCGTATTAAATGGAAGTTTCACATTACAGCAGGATAATGTTTCCCTTTTTTTTTTTTTTTTTTGTCATCCCTTTCGGTTAAACGCAGGCTATTTTTAATAACTGCATGTGTTGCTATGATGGGAGAAAAGGTCACATGGATAAAACTGGGATGACACCAACTATTAGATAAGAGACAATTATGTAATAACACAAGTTCGCTTGTGTAAGGTCAGTTTTACTGTGTACCAACTCAAACACAAATTGCTTCTTAACCGTCACTCGGTGCACTTTCTTCGATCATAATTACTTTACAGGATGTGCCCTCTTATTGTTCGGGAAAAGAGTCTGAAGAGCTTCTTCTCTGCAGACAGACGGCACGATGCAGCGAAATCACAGATTAAAAATTAACCCTCAACCTTTCGTTCTCCTCAGTATGTATTCAGAGGAGAAGCTGGATTACAGAGCGGAGCCCTGATTGAACTCGACAAGTACCAAGATTCAAACCATTCGGTTTTATAAATTCAATATATTTCCATGTTCAGTGGATGTTTTCCTTCCAAGTCGTTCAGTTTAACATTCGCTTGGTTTGAGCTGCTGTCTCTTTAAGGCTCCCTGCTTCACAAGCCCCCTTCCCTCTGACTGGCCAGTCCTCTGGAGGTCTGATAGGGGCGGAGCTACCATTACCAACAGGCAACCAACAACTATTGTGGATTTCCCAGCTGGAAACACAGAGACGATGATGATCAGAAGAACACGACCAAGCTCCAGCCTCTCGGGTTTATTCAGGTTCACAACAGCTCTGATCATCTCTCGATAGACATCGACTCTTTATAGACCCTCGGTGATGTCATTGTTTCTCTGTAGAGGGAGACTTCTTGTTAACGCTTATCTCGTTGGACCAAGCTGGCGCATATCTTTGCCAAAGTTCCCTGACGGTTTCTGGGAACACTAGCTCTGGAACATTCCCAGAAGCCATTTTTCAGATCATATTGTTTTTCAGGTCGGACTGACGGGAACGCCTTGTTTAAAGCAAGCGGCAACCTCCAGTCTGAAAATATGAGGCATTGCGGAATTGCTAAAGTCTGCTGTTCCTCGAGTGTCCGCTTGAGGCTCCAGAAGTACCTGAAGTCACGTTCACACCAAGCCAGAAAAAGCTGTTTTCACGGCCAAAATAAGCACATTTACAGCCTGGTACAAAGAATGTCTCCCGTCTGAATCGCTAATTTCACTAACGGCACGCACTGTACGGGGGCCGAATTTTTTTCTAATTCGTCAGTTTCCACAATATTAAGCTCGCCAGTTCGTCCAATCAGAGGCACAGCTCAGATCACGTGACTGTGGAGCGTCCTATGGTTGTTACTGTGGAGACCCACAGCATGCCTCATTTCCAATATGGCCGCGCCGACCGTTTGGCTTCAAAAATCCGTCTCAGGAACAGATGGGTGACATCGCGGAGACTACGTCCATTAATTATATTTTAAAGTACACAACCTTATGACCTCCTTCAAATGTCATCTCGGGACAAAGTGTTTCGCTACCACCAAACAAACAACAAACAGAAATCAGTGAAACAAACAACAAAATAGGACCAAATGGTTAAAGACAGATTCCTTCACTTATTTCACTTGACCTTTACAAATTAATGATTTACTCAGTTTCCTTTAGATTTATACAAAACAATAACTCAACTCACCTTTATTTATAGAGCACTTTAAAAACAACCACATCTGAAACAAAGTGCTGAACATAAAGGCATTAAAAATAAATAACTAAATTAGTGCTGTCAAACGATTAAAAAAATTAATCAAATTAATTTCCTTATTTATAATTAATTAATCTAATTAATCTCATTTTAATCTCATATCTGCTTAAAGTACCAAATTAAAGAATTTGAATTCTAGGATATTATAAAATTGTAGTGCATGACTAATCAAATGAATACACTGAGAAGTGAGGATTTGTAAATCCACATTTTTCATTGGTGAATAAATAAAACCAAAGTCAGGGCAACTTGTCCAGAAAATTCTAAACTCAATCAGACGACTCAAATTACACTTTAAATGTGTTTCATAAATCAAATTCAAAATAAGAAAAAGGTCGAGGACGTCCAGCAAACCAATTAGGCCTGATGGTTTATGAAAGAATGTAGTACAAATATAGATAAATAAATTCAAAAACAGAATAAGACTGAGTCTTAAATATGCCGTTCCTGTTGTCACCTGGGCTTTGTTTGGTTTGACTTGAGACGCATGGGTGAATTGATGTGCCACTGCCATGTACGGGTCCTCCAGCTGGCCAATATCAAAATGTTTGTGTGCTATGATTGATCGCGATTAATTTTTTTAATGCATTAATTTGTGGTGTAATTGATTAATCTAATTAATGCACTAAAATGACAGCCCTAAACTAAACGAAATAAAACAATAGCACTAAAATAATCGTTTCATTATTTTAAAACAATTAAAAACAAAAAAAAACAGTACTTAAAAACTAAAAACAATCCAAACAAACACTAAAAACAAGAGCCAAGTCTTAAGCTGGAAAACAACGACATGCTTGAGACTTGGCTTCTGTTCAAAAAAAAGGACTACGATTGCAGGGGTGGAAAATTTCTGTCAAATTTCAGGAAAGTTTCCTGAAAATTTTCATGGGAATTAGTGTTGCAAAAAGGTGGATCATTTCCAGTAATTTTCAAGGAAAGTTTCTAGGAAATTTTCAGTCATGTTGATTTCAACTCAAGTGATTTTCTAAAAATCGAAGGGAAATTTTTGGGAATTTTCAGGGTTTTATTTTTCTTTTCATTCTCTTTCTTATCAATTTAATTTAAAAATATTCCATAAGACATGTTTTCTTGCATGTCTGTTTACAACGAACCAACATTTTAATAGTTATACATGTTTATGAACAGGTTAATGTGTTTCTGATTATTCCTGTTAATTTCCACGAAATGTTTCCAACTTTGAAAATTCCTGGAATTTTGCAGCCGTATTCCGAAGACCAAAAGGAGCCGTGAAAAGTGTTAATCTAGTTAGTTTTTTTTCGTTGTCTTGTCGTTTGTTCTTCATTTTTTTTTTGTCCATGTTACTGTTTCCTAACAGAGGGTGTTTTCAAGCTGTTCATGCACATGACTTTGTGACTTTAAGAGTTTCATTTGAAGGAAGAGTGCAACACTCAGATGGTAATTTGTTAGCATGAGGTGCATATTAGCTCCGTATTAGCTTTTATTAGCTAACACTTCAGCTAAAGGCTGTTAAAGTACGCATCCAACCTGGGAGACCGACACTAAGCTGTGCATCTTCACGCCTTATTTCATGACCAACAACTTTTTATGAATTAGCAGATTGAGATTATTTAAGAAGCTCTGGAATAAAAACATGAAGAGTTAGCGGTGTCAAATAAAAAGACACTGTACCTCAGACGTGTCTCTTAGCAGCCACCAATGTGCGAGTATGTGTACCTTAATGTAAAGTGTTCCTCACTTTTAATGATATTGAGGGTGAAGGGTTGTCTCCCCCCTGTAAGGTTACATGAATTATAAATCACAGTTAAGCAACAGAGAAAGATACGGCTTCAGAGAAATGGAATAAGATTTCCAACATTTGAATTCAGGGTCACAGAAAGGCTAACGCTTGAATCTTTTTACAAGGAGAGAGAGTTATCAAACTTTAATAACTTTTATAACTGTAAGTGGGAGAGTGAGAGTGAAAGGAGCAGGGAGTTAGCGGACAAGGTGCCCTGAAGGTGAGATGTGATCCTTGACGGGTCGGACGCACGTGTGACTCCACCTGACCGCTCAATCAGCTCCTGGCACAGCATTCATTGTATTTTTACACATAAGTGTCTTACATAATTCATTAGGCTTAACAGGACCTGACCAAACTGAGTAATGGCCCCACCAAAAAAAAAAAAAAAAAAAAAAAGGGCTTTATGGTTTTAATTCTGCATTCTGCCTGCAGGTACGGTATAAATAGATCTGTGCGGATCTATGGGAGGATGGCTGAGGTGTGCTTGAATACTTTCTCTGTGACATTCAGGCTGCCAAATCTCAGAGTAAACCTCAGCTCAGGCCCTGATACTATATTGACAATCCCCATCGGCGGAATCTGATGCAGCCAATATCATGGCTTGATTAAAAAACTTTTTAATTATATTTGTTCACTATCTGACAACAAATGCTGCTGTTTACTCAGGGTAACATGGGGCCAGCGGCTGCTTTGGAAACAGAAACTAGAAACAGCAGCATGAGCTCCTGATGTGAGCACATGGATGGAACTGAAAACATACATTTTGATGGTTATGATGTATTTTTTTACTCAAAAGTTGGAGGGCCGGGCCTCAATCACCAAGGTCTGTCTATATACATCTGTCCAGCAGGCTTCCAAAGGACTGGCCAATCAGAGGGGGAAGGAAAAGGGGGTTTGTGGAGCCTTAAAGAGACGGCAGCTAAAGCAAAGAGTTTTAGAAAGAGGCTGAAATAATTCTGAAAAATATTTTATTTTTATTAGCTATAAATCATGTAAAGATACTACAGGGGCAAAAAGCGCGAAAAGCACGACACCCCTCTTCAAGCAAACACTTATAATCAATGAGCATTCAATTGAAAGTTGCCTTCATTATCTGGGATATAAACCTTGATGCGGCGTCAGGAAAAGAAACCAGTAATTTCCTTTGAACAAATCAACAAATCAGGGAATAAATTGACCAAGATTGTGCAGAAAATGAAAAAAAAACAGGATTTAAAAAGGAAAAAGCAACTGGCTAAAGGCTCATATGAAGCTAAGACTCCGGTGCACAACATTAACATGGGAGTAGAAGTGGAAGTAGCTGTTTGCTAATGTTAGCTTTGTCCTGATGGTAGCTAACAGGTTTTTATTACTCATCTGCATCTAGGGTAGCAAAAGGGTGGAAAACTTCCGTAAAATTTCAGGAAAGTTTCCTGAAAATATCCATGGTACTTTCAGCTCAGGAATACTGGAACTTTTTAAGCATTCATTGCCGTTAACCTAAGTGAGTTTTACAAAAAATTTGTTGAAATTTTGTCAGGGAAGTTTTTGGAAATTTTCAGGCTGTTTTTTTTATTGTTATCAACTTGATCTTGCATTACACATGATTGTGCGTGTGTCTGCTGTAAAAAAAAGTTTAAAAAAGTTCAATTTTTAAACCTATACCGGCTGCTGAGTGTCATGATTGGGTATAAAAGGAGCATCCCTGAAAGGCTCAGTCGATCACAAGCAAGGATAGAGAAAGTTTCACCACTTTGTGAACAACTGCGTGAGCAAAGAGTCCAACAGTTTAAGAGCAATGTTTCTCAACAATGTCAAAGAACTGATGGATTTGATCATCAACAGTCCATAATATCATCAAAAGATTCAGAGAATCTGGAGAAATCTCTGCACGTAAGCAGCAAGGCTGAAAACCAACACTGAATGCCCGTGACCTTTGACCCCTCAGGCAGCACTGCATTAAAAACCAACTGAACTATGTATGTTCAGGTAAATGCAGTTTATATAAATTCCCCCGAAATTCCAATTCCAAATCCATTAAAGGGGCTTTTAAAATTATTGTGAGCTAATCATGGAAACATCTGTCAAACTGTTGATGTTGATATTGAGACACAGGATGAAGACATGATGAGCTTTGAGGCGGCTGCCATGGGAACACGGTTTATTGAGCGCCTCTCTTTCAATCATCCGTGACATTCAACATATCCGTCCACACCAAGCTAAAGACACTCTGTCTGAGTTTTCTCTCCTTTACATCAACCTCTACCCTCGAAAAAGTCATCTCCTCTCTTACTTATGGAGGAAGCCAAGACAGATATGGATTTAATAATTATTGATTGAATTGGTTTCAAAAATAATCTTTAATTAAAAAACTGATAGATGATTAGTCAATTAATCGTTACAATAATCACTGACAACTCAACTATCCAAACACTCGTCAGGTGTAGACTCACCATAATTTAAACAATATGCTAATTATCATCACATTTGATAGTTAACAGATGTTAACTTTTCTAAATCACAAAGCAAGTTTCATGTTTATAAAAGAATATAAAGAATTAAGAGCTTCACATCAAACATGAGTCTTTAAAAAGTGAAGGAGTGCAGCCAGGCGTTCCTGTCTCACCACAGTCCCAGTGTTCAGCCCTAAACCAGCACAGTTTAGACGCTTTACATGGCTGCCAGAAGCTTTCAGCCCAACTTAAATAAAACACAACAGCTTTCTAATCAATCCTTTTTAGCTGGTATTGATACCAAGTGAGCTGTGTTTGAGTATCGATCACTGCAGCATTGATCTGCCCTTCACAACGGATCAGTCAGACTCTCATCACCATACCGTTGAGTTGTCCAGCCTCCAGGTGTTTGTTAAACTCTCTTCCTCTTCACAGTATTGGCTCTCTGTTGCTCTAAGACTGTTCTCTATATACTGTTGTTTAATCTGTGCCTGATTTTCTTTTTGCTGAATTAGCCTTTTTGCAGAATTTGGAAAACTTTTGGGTGCTGCAGGTAGATCTCTGTGATCTCCTGTTTTAATTAAATACACTAAAAAGGCAAGATTTTTATTAATATTTCTGCAAATATTCACTCATTTTGAATTTGATGGCTGCAACACGTTCCTAAAAAGCTGGGACAGGATCAACAACAGACTGGGAAAGCTGAGGAATGCTCCAAAAACACCTGTTTGGAACATTCCACAGGTGAACAGGTTCATTGGAAACAGGTGAGTGTCATGATTGGGTATAAAAGGCTCAGTCGAGCACAAGCAAGGATGGGGCGAGGTTCACCACTTTGTGAACAACTGCGTGAGCAAATAGTCCAACAGTTTAAGAACAATGTTTCTCAATGTCAAAGAATTGATGGTTTTCATCATCTACAGTCCATAATATCATCAAAAGATTCAGAGAATCTGGAGAAATCTCTGCACGTAAGCAGCAAGGCTGAAAACCAACACTGAATGCCCGTGACCTTTGACCCCTCAGGCAGCACTGCATTAAAAACCAACATCATTGTGTAAAGGATATTACCACGTGGGCTCAGGAAGACTTCAGAAAACCATTGTCAGTTAACACAGTTCATCACTACATCTACAAGTGACAGTTCAAACTCTACCATGCAAAGACAAAGACATATATCAACAACACCCAGAAACACCGCCGGCTTCTCTGGACCCGAGCTCATCTAAGATGGACTGACGCAAAGTGGAAAAGTCTGCTGTGGTCTGACGAGTCCACATTTCAAACTGTTTTTGGAAATCATGGACGTGGTGTCCTCCAGGCCAAAGAGGAAAAGGACAATCTGGATTGTTCTCAGGTCAAAGTCTCAAAGCCAGCATCTGTGATGGTATGGGGGTGTGTTAGTGCCCATGGCATGGCTAACTTGACCATCTGTGAAGGCTCCATTAATGCTGAAAGGTACATACAGGTTTTGGAGCAACATATGCTGCCATCCAAGCCACGTCTTTTTCAGGGACGTCCCTGCTTATTTCAGCAAGACGATGACAAGACACATTCTGCACCTGTTACAACAGCGTGGCTTAGAAGTAAAAGAGTGCGGGCACCTGTCTCCCATTGAAAATGTATGGAGCATTATGAAGCACAACATACAACAACAGAGACCCCGGACTGTTGATCAACTGAAGTCGTTCATCAATCAAGAATGGTAACAAACACTTATTTAGTGTTGTTAAAAGGAAAGGTGATGGAACACAGTGGGGAACATGACCCTGTTTTACACAACGTCCCATCTTCAGTGTAATTGGAGTTGTAAATTACACAATGTGAATAAAATACTTTGTTGATGCTGATGAGCTGATGCAGGGAATATATCATCGGAATGTCAGAAACAGTCCAAAAACTTCGCACTTTTAACGTGTTCCAAAGCCAGAATAAAAAAAACACACCAGGATATTATGTCTGAGAATAACCAATCCATGACGCAATGTGGGAGGTCACGAGTCTGAACCAGAATGAACTTCATAAAACATGAACTTAAAGGGGTCCTGAGGGTGAAGGAAAGCTTTTACTGTTCTTCCATCTCAGAGAGGAGGAGGGAAATGAAAATGATAAGTAAAAGCAGACAATAGAAGAGGAGCAGTGTAATTTCATTAAACTGTTTCGTAGCCTCAGTTGATTTCTTCTTCAGTCTAACAGACCACATAATTGTCCCTCTAGTGCTTCTGTGATCTTAGTGCTGTGTTCAAACCATCTTTGGTGGTGAGTGTTCATCTTTCCACTCTTATCTCTGGGAATTCCTTCACAAAACTAAATTTAAATAACCGTCTTGTACTTTGGTTCAATTTTTGCGTCTCATGTTTTGGCTTTGATTTATCTCTTTCACTCGGCCCCTCCTCTCTCTCTCTCTCTCGCTCCCAGTGTTTGCTGCAGGAAGTATAGAAACCCAGAGTGTGATTTGCATTCCGTGTGGGTCCTCCGCTCGCCCCTTCAGGGGGAAGCGATAGAGAGATGCACATGCTGATGAGGAGGCAGGGACAGGACAGACTCAAATGAGCCTGATAAGCCTGCGCCTGGGGAGGACAGGAAACGGATTTGCTTAATTGGCAAATTTGTTCTACTTAGATAGCAGCGACCAGTGTTGAACTACACCACACCTAACCCAGCCGAACAGACCCCACAGAAGACAGCCTGCGGTGGGGTTGTGAGAGGTCAAGGTTGCCGTGTTGACCATTAAACAGCATTAAGTGTTAACTCTCTTGAAAGTGAGCTGATAAAAACAAGGCGACAGGCGTTTAAAGAAACAAACAACCAGCTCTCAGCGTTTGTTTCAAAGCAAGAAGTTGTGTTGACTTGCTGATAAATAATATCATATATATTCTCTCATTTATTTACATCTGTGTACTCACAGTCAGCAGGGGCTCAGCTCATGTGTTTTTCAGCATGTTAGCTTCTTACACTCTAAAAAATGACACACTGACACTTATCATATGTATTATGTTCCATGTAAATATGTTAGTTTAGTTGAAAACAATAAATTTAGGGTCTGCTAAAGTGAACTTAAAATTATTGCTTTCAGTTATTGCTATCAATTTAATTTAAGTCAATGTTTCATTTTTTTGAGTGTAATATGTTACTAGAGCCGCTTTTTTATGTATTTTTCTTTTTAAAACATCTGAAAAATATCCACATGGTGGTCCAGCGGCAACATCTGCAGTCCAAGCCCTCGTTTACACAACAACGGTTTTAGGATGGTTTTAGGTTTCAGCTTCTTGTTTACACAGAAACAGTGTTTTAGCCGAACTGAAGCGCAAATTTTTGGAAACAGCTGCCAGAGTAGAATTTTTTAAACCGCCACAGGTATCATCGCTGTGTGAACTTCAAATTACTGCTCTTAACTGACCAAATACGTTGTCATGGAACCGGGTGACATAATAAATTTAATTAAGTCAATGTTCCATTTTTTTTTGGAGTGTAGCATGCTATTAGAGCCACTTTTTAATGTATTTTTCTTTTTAAAACATCTGAAAAATATCCACACGGTGGTCCAGCAGCAACATCTGCAGTCCAAGGCCTCGTTTACGCAACAACGGTTTTAGGACGGTTTTAGGTTTCAGCTTCTTGTTTACACAGAAACGGCATTTTGGCCAAGCTATAATCAAATTTTTGGAAACGGCCTCCAGAGTAGAATTTTTTAAACCACCACAGGTATCATTACTGTGTGAACTTCAAATTATTGCTTTCAACTAATCAAATATGTCGACATTGAACCGGGTGACATAATAAATTTAATTTAAGTCAGTGTTTCTTTTTTTTTTTTTTTTGAGTGTAGCATGTTATTAGAGCCACTTTTTAATGTATTTTCTTTTTAAAACAACATCTGAAAAATATCCACACGGTGGTCCAGCAGCAACATCTGCAGTCAAAGGCCTCGTTTACACAACAACGGTTTTAGGATGGTTTTAGGTTTCAGCTTCTTGTTTACACAGAAACAGTGTTTTAGCCGAACTGAAGCGCAAATTTTTGGAAACAGCTGCCAGAGTAGAATTTTTTAAACCGCCACAGGTATCATCGCTGTGTGAACTTCAAATTACTGCTCTTAACTGACCAAATACGTTGTCATGGAACCGGGTGACATAATAAATTTAATTAAGTCAATGTTCCATTTTTTTTTGGAGTGTAGCATGCTATTAGAGCCACTTTTTAATGTATTTTTCTTTTTAAAACATCTGAAAAATATCCACACGGTGGTCCAGCAGCAACATCTGCAGTCCAAGGCCTCGTTTACGCAACAACGGTTTTAGGACGGTTTTAGGTTTCAGCTTCTTGTTTACACAGAAACGGCATTTTGGCCAAGCTATAATCAAATTTTTGGAAACGGCCTCCAGAGTAGAATTTTTTAAACCACCACAGGTATCATTACTGTGTGAACTTCAAATTATTGCTTTCAACTAATCAAATATGTCGACATTGAACCGGGTGACATAATAAATTTAATTTAAGTCAGTGTTTCTTTTTTTTTTTTTTTTTGAGTGTAGCATGTTATTAGAGCCACTTTTTAATGTATTTTCTTTTTAAAACAACATCTGAAAAATATCCACACGGTGGTCCAGCAGCAACATCTGCAGTCAAAGGCCTCGTTTACACAACAACGGTTTTAGGATGGTTTTAGGTTTCAGCTTCTTGTTTACACAGAAACTGTGTTTAAGCCGAACTAAAACACAAATTTTTGGAAATGGCCTCCAGAGTGGAATTTTTTGAACCGCCACAGGTATGGTTAGTGTGAACTTCAAATTATTGCTTTCAACTGACCATATGTCGACATTGAACCGGGTGACATAATCAATTTAATTAAGTCAATGTTTCTTTTCTTTTTTTTTTTTGTGTAGCATGTTACTAGAGCCGATTTTTTAATGTATTTTTCTTTTTAAAACAACATCTGAAAAATATCCACACGGTGGTCCAGCAGCAACATCTGCAGTCCAAGGCCTCGTTTACACAACAACGGTTTTAGGATGGTTTTAGGTTTCAGCTTCTTGTTTACACAGAAACTGAGTTTTGGCCAAGCTATAATGCAAATTTTTGGAAACGGCCTCCAGAGTGGAATTTTTTGAACCGCTACAGGTATAAATGCTGTGTGACCTTAAAATTATTGCTTTCAACTGACCAGATATGTCGACATTGAACCGGGTGACATAATAAATTTAATTAAGTCAATGTTTCATTTTTTTGAGTGTAACATGTTACTTGAGCCGATTTTTTTAATGAATTTTTCTTTTTAAAACAACATCTGAAAAATATCCACACGGTGGTCCAGCAGCAACATCTGCAGTCCGTTCGTTTACACGACAACGGTTTTAGGATAAAACAAAAATTTATTGTCGGGTTTGAATGTGAACTTTACTCCAACTTCATTGAAATGTAAAGTTAACTCAAAAAATCAAAAACCAAAACAAAGAGTGCCAAAGTGACCCTCTTCTACAGACTTTAAAACAATTTTTACAAATGTAGAGAAAAAGGACATCCTGAAAAGTGACAACAATAAGAACAAAGCAGCTTTAAAGGTAAAGTGTGTAAAAAAAAATAATAATAATACTTTGAATATTTTGCAATATAACGTGACACTCCTCTCTCTCCTTTTTTTGTGTTACAACTCGAGAATTTCCTGCTGTTAAAATACAAAAACATGTATGGCTGTTACTTTTTTGTCCATTTTGAGCTACCGTAGAAACATGACCAGCTCCCAAGTCACAAAAAACAAAACAAACAAACAAAAAACAAACAAACAAACAAACAAAAACCCTAAGGTACATAAAACAGCCGACACCAGGAGGATAACGTTAACTCATTACAGCTCGAGTGAAACAGCTACAGGGTTTCCTCTGGTATCAGGCAGGGGCTCCTCTCAAATCACCGCTAACAGCTGCTAGCTTTAACTTTTACATTCCCAAAACGTTACTGCAACACTTTTGCATATTATCAGGATTTTACAGCCAAGTTTCTTTTTGAAAAGTGACGACACATTTCATCAAATATGGTGAAATAATCACAAGAGTAAGAGAGAAAAAAAAAAGACGTAGGCTTCAGCTGTTAACGCAGATAAGACAGAAGCAATCAACTGAAGCTGTCATTCAGAGTTTGCTTTGCAGATCACAGATCATGGCATGTTTTCCACATCTTTTAAAGTTCTCTCTCTTTTTTTTAAACTTTTATTTTTGGTATCTCACAGATCACACATTTAGCTCCTTCATCTTTTACCCCGAACAGACTCTGAAACGGACTCTCACTGACTTTTAATCTGACGTAAAACTGAAGTTTCCCCTCTAACTTTCGCCTTGTTCGTGTCTTCATCTCTCACCAGAGGAAGGTAAGTCATAAAGCAAGTCATGATAAAGTGAGTGCAGCATCAAATGCTCAGCAGGGGGTCTGTGAACCCTGTGGCTGCAGTCCGGTTTTCCTGATAGCTTGGAGCTGTTTGAAGGGCTTAAGATGAGAGAGCCAACAAGCCTGCAGCAATCTGTGTTTATGTGCAGAAAGATATCAACCTTAGCTTAAAAAAAAAAAAAAAAGTTTTAAGCCAGTCCAATTCCTTTGACACTCCATTAATCAGAAGGAAAATGTAACGACCCGCATTTGCAATCATTTAAACGGGAAGTGAAAGCGACACGAAGACGATTACAGAGCATCGCGCCGCGTTTTGTTCCATCTGATTCAATTAAGGTTGATTTTCATTAACAGGCGCAATCCTCCGCCTCTCACTTCCTACTTCTTTCAGTCATGTGTGGCCTTTACTTCTTCTTCTTCTTCTTCTTTTTTTTTCTTTTTTTTTTTTTTGCAAGAACGACTCTCATGAAATCATATTACACAAATGAGCCCTCCGAATCTGACAGCCACGTGTTCTGGCAGGCGGGGGCGGCTAAACCTCTTGTTTGTGTCCTTGGTTTTTATCTCCCCACCATCTCTGGAAATGTTATGTTCATTGCTGAATAGTTACATTTTAAGTACTTCAAATGACTTTGGATGAGCGGCTTGATGATTAATTACACTTGGTGGAGAATACTTGGGAGCTTAATGTGGGGATGATGATTGTAAAACTGTTTTTTTTTAATATATATTCTTAAAGTTTGAACCTTTTCTCCTTCACCACTGAACTTCTGCCCTCTCAAAGCCGCTCACTGTTTTCACTCCCCGTCTCTTAAGCTGGCAGGACTCGGTCGCTGTTAGTTTAAGCAAAGCTTTTTATTTACAACACTAACAAACGTGTTTCCGTGAGGATTGGAGTCTTGAAGCTGTCTCTGTGCTAATAGGTTGGACCACAGCTTCAGCGCTTAATTAGCCATTAGTCCATATTTTCCAAAATAATATCTCACACTGACAGCTGAGCTTTGTGGGGCTGAGAAATCCTGTCCAGGAAATAAAAAGCGTAATTTCCACTGATGCTTTTGTCATGGAAATGTGTCTTCCCTGATGCTCGGAAAGGGTGTGCTAATTGTTTTGTCGTGCTCGGTTCATTACGCAGTCATTACTCCATCCGTCATCTTTATTCTTCTGCGAATTTGATTTTGATTTCACATTCGTTCTTTTCAAATCAAAATGAAATGTGGTTTTGTCTTTCTGAGGCCCTGAGTTCACTGAAGGTCGATTTCAGAGTCCTGCTCGGCGGCGTTTCCTGTTTCCTGTTTCCAGCTTACTGAAGCCGTCCTGTGGCGTTTCTGCTTCCCGTGGAAATGACAGTTTGAGTTACTCTTTGTGATTCATATTTGCTTTTATTAATTGAGAGAAATTGTGTGCGATTCATAGCAGCAGCAATTTGCCCCGGAAATTTCACCCTGAAGAAAATGTTACACTCCTATATTAAGGGTGATAAATGATCACGAGAGTAACTTGGTGGGTTTTCCTTCGTGTAAACTTTTACTGGAATGAGGAAAAACCGCGAATCTCCCCTCAGTATGTGTGGAGCCAAAAGCAATCGATCCCAGATCAAAACAGATCAAACCAACTAAGTCGATCACAGATCGCTATAACCATGAAATAAGGTAAACAGCATTTTTTTTTCATGAAGCAAACACATTTTAACACTTTCATCACTCGTTTTAAAACGTTCTGATGACGAAAGTTTATAAAATGCATTTTGAAGACAACCCTGAGGACCATGAACCACATGTTACTTCAATTGCAAATCTTTATCTTATTACAAAAACAGTGTATGGTCTGTCAACGTTGGATTCTGAAGCCTAGCATGGTGTAAAGAGTAAGGATAGGCCGATAATCGGCCCGGCCGATTATCGGCGCATATATTTGTCATTTTGACCCATATCGGCATCGGTCTTTTTCTTAATACGACGACCGATAATAGGTCACTTCAAAACTTGGCAAAGGAAAGCTATTCTTTACTACTTTGCTTCGGTTAGCGAAAGTCTGCTAGCTTAATGCTAACATGAATGGAAAATCCCATTGACCGGCTAACGCAATTAGCATCGTGACTATCTCACAGTCTATGAACTTATTATAACTTTCACAGCTTGCTTGGCTCTTGAAAATGATATTGTTATTGTTATTGTTTGAAGTTAAAAAAAAAGAGATAAACATTTTAGTTGTATTGAAATTTATAAACAGTTTATATACTGTAGAAAACTTAAGGGAGCTATTTATTTGTTTAAATGTTTATTGACCTTTAGAAGACATGCTGCTGAGCCTGGAAAATGTTAAATAAACATGTGCTGAAAGGCATTTAAACAAAGTTAAGGATCAGAGTTTGTATTATTCAAAAGTTTGATGTCAATATATTCACTTTTACTGCAAATGAATATCGGCTGCAAATATCGGTTATCGGCCTCCTTCACGGCTAATAAAAATTGGTATCAGCATCGGCCCTGGAAAAAGCATATCGGTCTATCACTAGTAAAGAGACGGGCCTTTAGCCTCCTGGCTAACAGCTACGGTGCATCTGTCAGTCAAGCCAGCCATACCCTCAATTGTGCAAAACGTTTAACTTTATAATCTTCAAAATTAACATAAAATATGAAAATATGTGAAATATATGAAATCATGTTTTGAATCTGGCTGCAAACATGTTTATTTCACCTGTCAGCTTTTTACTACTACTACTACTTCAGACAGCCTCTAGTGGACATTTGAGGAACTGCAGTTTCTGGTTTCATTTCATATGGGTGATACATGCATCGCTTAGATTTCTAGACTCAGTGTCCTGTCCCTCATGCTGTGTTGGGATTCAAAAATCACTCAGTCTAGTGTGAAAAAAAAGGAGTTGGGCCATTCTACTGAATCGGAAATAAAATATATAAATGCTGAATAAATTTAACTGTAAAATACATTTTTGTATTAAGCCGAGTGTCCTGCAAACTGATCTGATTTCATATGTGATAAAAATAATTCAAAAGATTAATTTAAAGTTCCTTTAACACTGGAAAAATATCATTTCCTGCCTGGCCCCGCTTCCTAAAATTAACCATGAAATACAATAATTTTTTACATATTTGTGTTGCTCCTTATCTCGAATATGCTTTAAGTTTATTTTCTTTAAAGGAAAATAAAAACCGTCTAGTTTAAACTCAGTTTTTAGTGGTGTCCCTGGTTTTGACTCAGTCCTGTTACCCTAACACCCCCCCCCCCCCCCCCCCCCTCTGAAACATGTGGAATATTCCAGGTGTCACATGGTCCACAGGAAGTAGCATCATTCAGATCCTCTGCAGGCCATGGGAAGGCCCACAGTGCGTTGACTCCTTTATGTTTCTGTATATTGGATGATATTTACACTCTGACTGAGGGGCTTCAGATCTCAGCTCAGTCCTCTGACTCTCAGGATTTTTTTTCATCTTATTTCTTTATTTTTAAAACACAGTTTTTGTTGAATTACTGTGATGAGCTAAGTGTCAACATGCTGTTAGCATCTAGCTACGTGGCTATATTTCATGTGTTTGCTAATTCTCTGCTAAAAACTCATTCCTGTTACTTTCAGTCCTGTTACTCAAATGAGGAGGACCAGGACTCAGGACCAGGACCAGGACCAGGACCAGGTTGATTTATTGGTCTGAATATTAGTTCACCTCATGCTGATTTTGATCATTTGGTCATTTTAGAGTTCGAATGACTTCAGTTGTTGAGATTTCAGATCAGTTTGATGATGTGAATATAATCCTTACAGTGAACCAAGCTCCCACAAAGTGCTGCAGAGAAGCAGCAGGAAATAAGCTGACAGACTTTAAACAGGCTTTTTACACCTCACAGGAGTTTAGAGAACAGGACTGAGGAACATGAAACCATCTTCAGCTCAGGAAGCTTTAAAGCAGGAAACAAAGAGACCTGAGACGGACCAGGACACATTCAGAGCAGATCAGAACGAGTTTATCAGATTCAGAGTTGAAAAAAACCCCCGGACATTTAACTTCATTTTTACAGAGTTACAACAAACAAATTTTAGTGGAACAACCCAGGTTTATCTTCCTCAGACAACAGAAGAATGGAGCATTGGTTTATCTTTCTTTATGAGGTTATACTAAATGATCTGCCGTCTTATTTGTGCTCTTAAATGACTCTTACAGCCGTCAGTGGCTGTAACCTTTGGTCCCACCGACTGTTTGTGGTTTCTCGGACTCGCTCCGTCTTTGGTAAAAGTTTTTTCAACATTTCTGCTCGACATGCTCACCCCAAAACTGAATTATTTTGTGCACATGTTGTTGCTGTGTTTCCTTAATGAATCTGCCTTCACTGAAACTGACGTTATCCTGGTTTAGTCACCTCGGAAAAGTGGGAAAAAAAATATGCATTTATGGACAGATTCTTTACCAAACAGTAGATTTGGACATAAGCCCCACCCCTTAAAAAGCAAACAGCCAATCACTGTAGAGTAGATTGTTTAATGGGAACTTTGGGTGGCCTGTCAGATTTTGTGGAGGTTCCGTACCGCCGTAGGCCACCTCTCTGGGAAGACCCCTGAAAATGTGACTAATGAAACAGCGTTTATAAACAAAATGAGCTTTTTTGAATCAGTTTGCCTCGAGGGAAATAAATGATTACATTTATCCTGCTTTATAAGAGTCAATCATTTGATAACGTCAACATATAAAAATAAAATAAGTGTAATCGGCTTTCTAACAGACCTGCCTGTCTGTTTCAGTATAAAGACTTGACCATCTTGACTCTTGTCACCAATAAACCATAAGCTGTTTAACTATGATCCCTCCTCTGTGGAGGGTCTTACAGCGTGCACAGATTATTGCCTCTATCACTGCTGGGACAGATAATACGGCATTCTCTCACTTTCATTAACATCGCACACAGCAGACGAGTGAACTCCCGGGTGGCTTAGTCACAGCGAGATGCGGATAAAGTTCTTCCGTCTCTCAGTTAGTGTTGCCTCTGAGAACACGACGAGAGCGGCGGCATAAGGGGATTTGAAGCTGTAAAGTCGGCCGTGCGGCGTTTATGTCTTAAAAACAGCATGCAAAGTTGGGAGTGCTTTCATTTGCATGTTGTCAAGAGCCTTTCTTCAACCCCACAACTATTAATTTCCATCAGGGTCCGTTGCAAATTGCAGGAATATGAAAAGATTCAAGTAAACGTCGTGACCAAAATAAGTATGAGTCAGAATACAAAATAGAGTTCAACAGATCGCACTGAATGGTGACCCCAATTCCTTCAACTCAGACTGCAGCTGAGCTCCGGCTTCTCCCCGAGCCAGATTTCACAGCGCTGGTTTCAAAATAAAAGCTTTAACCTCGCAGCAATGACAAAAGTATATAAAAAAAAAAGGGAGCAGCGGAGCCTCATCCCAAACTCCTGATGAAAGTCATCCTGGAGAGAGAGCTGGATGTGTCCCTGCATTATTTACCATTACCATTCTCTTTGTTAGCCCGAGAGCCATTAATGAATGCATGAAGAGTTGCCTATTTGATGACCACAATGCATGGGGGAGCCTCGCGGTACACTGATGCTCCATTTGTGAGAGCTAAATCATTCATCATACACACACACACACACACACACACACACACACACACACACACACACACACACACACACACACACACACACACAGAAAGTGGACTCCGTTCTCTGCTGCAGATGGAGCGTCTGGTTGTCTTGTAGGAGTTCTGAAGCCCCCAAACTGTATCGATTTGTGATTGATGTTTTATTAATACTAAAATATCAAACCAACCATGCATCCTGTTGAGTATCAGAGAGGGGGCATTGTGCTTTTTTTAATCTCAATTCTGTCCCTCTGGTGCCCCCGTAGTATCTTGACAAGATTTACAGCTTAAAAAAAAATCTGTTTTTCTCTCTAATGTTTTAAGAGAAACCTTTTGAGGCACTTCATTTTTGGCTGCTGTCTCTTTAAGGCTCCCTGCTCCACAAACCCCCTTCACTCTGATTGGCCAGCTCTTTGGAGGCCTGTAGGGGGGGCAGGGCTACGGGCAGACTAGCTATTGGTGTTTGAGGCCGTTGTTTTTGTACGGCATTCATATGAACACTTTGAAATGTGTTTAAAAATATATACAGATTTTAGTTGTGGTTTCCAGTGATATTCCTCATTTTTTATTGTACTGTATGTTG
Source organism: Labroides dimidiatus (assembly GCA_030710495.1). Lineage (NCBI taxonomy): Eukaryota > Metazoa > Chordata > Actinopteri > Labriformes > Labridae > Labroides > Labroides dimidiatus. The sequence continues at coordinate 27,276,536 of CM061157.1, read as the reverse complement.
ACTTTTATCTATATCTGTATCTTTTTTATATATACTTTCTGTACAGCGACCTTGGGTGTCCTGAAAGGCACTTTTAAATAAAATGTATTATTATTATTATTATTATTATTATTATTATTATTATTATTATTATTATTATTATTATTATTATCCATGCTGTTGTCAGTACTCCTGTCTGCGCAGTTGAACGCTAAAGCGATCGCATTAAAACAAACTCTCAAATCTACGCTACTGTGATTGGCTGAACTGGGGAGAGAGACGTCTGATTGGCTACAAACTTAAGTCCACTTGTCTCCTCTTACCTCCCTTCCTTCGCCCACACACCCAACACAGCATGGTGTGGATTTGCTGTTCATCATGAGACTGGGGTCCACATTCAAGATTTCCTGCTGCTTAACAGAAGGTTTTTTCTTGCCGCCATGATGGAGGGATTCATGATTGGCTATATGGATTCATGTTGGGTGTTGGACAGTGGCGATTGCTCTAAGACTGCAAGGGAAGCTCAGCTTCCCCTAAAATGTCCCCATAAAAAGTGTTGATATGTCCTGCTGTGTGTACATTTCATTGTCTAAATATGCGCTAGAATACCTTCATCTTTTGTTCTGAATCAGCTACTTATCACAGGTAACTGGTGCCACTTCCTTCTCATTCATCCCCGCAGCGTCTCAGCGCTTTAACACAGTCGGACGCTGAGCGTCTTCAGACTTCAACAGTGTAGGGTAGAGTGGGTTGTTCCACTGTGGAAAGTGGACGCTCATTGGATAAACGCTGGGCTTTGTCCCGCCCATCGGACGCTCAGCGTCTCTGGGGGTCTATGAGGCAGTGGGCTGGCCTGGACGCTCAGCTTCTGCATGATGATTGGATGATCTTTCTGAGGCTGAATCCCTTTTTGATTGACAGTGAAATGAGCCAATCAGCGATCTTGAAGTAAAACTCTCTACCGGAGACTTTCTAACTTCTACATTCAGTTGTTCTGGACTGATCCGGAGGCTTTATCGATCCCCAGAGAGTTTACCTTTCTTAAAAACGACGAGGGTTGTGTTTAAAATTTACGTTTGAATAAATAAACAAATTTATGATGTAGGCCAGAAAAAAATTGAGCTTCCCCTCCTTGACTGACCAGCAGCCGCCACTGATCTATGCATATATGTATATCCACAAAATAAAGAGCTTTATGCTCTATTGTAACGTGTCTTGAGATAACACTTGTTATGAATTGGGGGTGTACAAATAAAGATTGATTGATTGATTGATTGATTTCCCTCAGGGGAGTCTCAAAAATCCACACACAAATGAAAAGCAGCTCGTAAATGCACCGTATATTTGTGAATTTCTATTAAAAATATATAAAACTAAAAACATTTGTGTGTGAATCAGAGATACGTTTGTGAATTTTGTTTATTTATTTATTTTTACATTTGTGTAGAATGATATATATTTGTGTGTGAGTCAGAAATACATTTGTGCATTTGTGGATTTTGAGACTGATCTGACTCCATATCCAACATCCTGGGATATAAAGGATCTAAAAATGGCACAAGAATTTCACAAAATCTTCATGAGGGCCTCAAACACTAAGGTCTGACCATAGCTCTGCCCTCAACAGTGTTCTCATCAACAAACGCAGGTTTGACACAGTCTCACTTTGGCCTCACTTTTTCTCAGACCTGCAGTCAGCCTCCTGGTTTTTAAGTCTTAAGTCTTCTGATTCTCTGGCCTTTGACATTCATAGCTTATTCCTCTGAGAATGCAAAAGGCCCGTCAGTCATTCGTGGAGTAATAGCAGGGTTCCAGTCCTGCACTTTGAAATTTGCCGCTCGAGCTGTCACTTTGTTTTGCTAGTGGACTGCGTCTTTAAGAAAATGCAAAGCTTCAGATGCTTCGGCACGCCGGCTTTGATATTGACGCATCTGCCCGCTGAGCTTTCACATGAAGGCGCACAACATCAGAGCACAGCAACAACACACACACACACACACACACACACACACACACACACACCACTCACCAGGACTGTCCGTGAGAGCCTCATTTCATATTCATAGTAAAAATTAAAACGGCCATGACAGGCTCCCTCTTTCAGACACACAGGCACATAAACAGGGAGAGGAGGCAGAGGGGGATGATAGTGAGAGTGAAATAAATACATGACATCTAAATAAGTCATAGCAGTATAGCTTTTACCAGCAAACAGAGAAAAGAGTGATGCACATGAATGGATATTACCCCTGGTATACGGATGCTCACTCTAACGTGAATTGAAGGAGGCATGGAGACTAAACAAACGGCGTAGTTTGCTCAGCAACAGCAGCTCTGGCTTCATTATACTTTATACATGTGCAGGTAAAGGTCTTTCTGAATGAGGCAGGGAAAGTCAACAACAGAAGTGCCACAATGAGAATGAGTTAATGAGAAACAATGAGTGAGCCAACAAGCTAGGTATGGAAGGTGCAGGAGTGAATACCTGCTAATTAGCGCTAACGCACCAATACTGTAAAACTATTTCACACCGAAGAACTCCAAACGATCACTTTTTAATGGCCTGTTAGAGTAAAAAGCTCAGGTATCTGTCTGTCTGTCTGAGGCTTGACTCTAACTTCAGGGTTTAATTAGCTCAGAAAGAAGCTGCTGCGCATGAAACTCACCTTATTATAACTCCAACAAATATGTACTGACAAAACCCTCATAACAGTTCCCACAAAATGCTGCAATGAGCAATTCAGACAAAATGTGTTTCATACCCGGTTATCACAGATTTGATGTGGTGCAAAACTGCATTTCAAAACTGGGCCCAGTGGAGATTGACTTGAATGTGGCTGATTGAGGGACTGCAGCTTTTAGCTCGACTGATTTGACTAAATCTCTCAGCCCACAAAGCTGCCTCTTACAATCAATGTGACCTCAAATATTTAAAGCAATTTCAACCCAAATCCCAAATGTACGGTGGCCCTGAGAGCTGACAGCACTTCATCTTAAGAAAGCAAATGCAAAAAAGACAAAACACAAGCAAATTAAGAAAACATCTTCATCAATTCCACAACACGTGCGTAAAATTTAGAAAATGGACTGCAAATTGACTGTAACATGACGGAAGTGTTTCCGGAGGACACTTAAAAGGAATGCACATGTCCAGACACAAGTCTTTACAGCAAGTTTTTCTAATGTGTTGCAGCCTTTACAGCACATTTTTGTAATGTGTTGCGGTCTATTTGCAGCGTGTTTTTCTAATGTGTTACGTCTATTTGCAGCGTGTTTTTCTAATGTGTTGCGATCTATTTGCAGCCCGTTTTTCTAATGTGTTGCGGTCTATTTGCAGTGCGTTTTTCTAATGTGTTGCAGTCTATTTGCAACGCGTTTGTCTTATGTGTTGCGGTCTATTTGCAGCGTGTTTTTCTAATGCGTTGCGGTCTATTTGCAGCGCGTTTTTCTAATGCGTTGCGGTCTATTTGCAGCGTGTTTTTCAAGTGCGTTGCGGTCTATTTGCAGCGCATTTTTCTAATGCTTTGCGGTCTATTGGCAGCGTGTTTTTCTAATGCGTTGCGGTCTATTTGCAGCGCGTTTTTCTAATGCGTTGCGGTCTATTTGCAGCGTGTTTTTCTAATGCGTTGCGGTCTATTTGCAGCGCGTTTTTCTAATGCGTTGCGGTCTATTTGCAGCGCGTTTTTCTAATGCGTTGCGGTCTATTTGCAGCGCGTTTTTCTAATGCGTTGCGGTCTATTTGCAGCGCGTTTTTCTAATGCGTTGCGGTCTATTTGCAGCGCGTTTTTCTAATGCGTTGCGGTCTATTTGCAGCGTGTTTTTCTAATGCGTTGCGGTCTATTTGCAGCGCGTTTTTCTAATGCGTTGCGGTCTATTTGCAGCGCGTTTTTCTAATGTTTTGCGGTCTATTTGCAGCGTGTTTTTCTAATGTGTTGCGGTCTATTTGCAGCGTGTTTTTCTAATGTGTTGCGGTCTTTTTGCAGTGCATTTTTCTAATGTGTTGTGGTTTATGCAGCGCATTTTTCTTATGTGTTCTGGTTTTGCAGCGCGTTTTCTAATGTGTTGTGCATGTGTTGATAATTAAGGAATGTGTTTTCTTTTCTTGTGTTTTGAATAAATGAATAAATGCTTTACTTTGACCACGCGAGAAACACAAAAGAGCTAATTGAAAAAAAACAACAAAACCAATGAGAATAGTAGTATGGCTGAGGTGGTTTGGAAAACATCCTGTGTTCACCAAATGTCAGAGTCATGTTCTGTTTTTGTCGTATTTTTTTTTTTACCATCATCATCTGATTTTATCAACATTTTCAGCTGCATTTTGGGTGTAATGTTTTGGTATTATGCTAACAATAAAATATGCTAATACTGTTGATGTGTTTGATGCGGTGCAATAAGCAGAGCAGCATGAAGTCAGAGTTAGTGCGACATTTGACCGTCCTCTGCTGACAGCATGGAGGAAAATGTGAGATATTTGAAGTGCACGGAGCCCTCACCTCAGCCACAGGCACTCCCTCTGGGGGACGGCAGTGCAGCACAATCATGCCGTTCAGAGGCACCTCGGTGCCTTGGGGATCCTGCTCGAAGTTCTTCCTCAGGTCTGGGGAAGAAAGAACACAAGGCTGCATTAAAGAACAACCACAACAACAACAAAACAGGCTTCGTGTTTCAAGTCTGACCTTCTCCTCCTCACTCATACATATATGAGGAAGAATAATGCCTCCTCTAAAGCCGCGCTTTGAAGAGGACTAACCTTTTCAGGTACAATCAGGTCAGACAGCTATCAGAGTGACAATGAGGTGCTTACAGGCGATGCGGACGGTTGCCTTGCGGCTCTTGGAGGTTCCCAAGTGGCTCCAGGCGACACACAGGCACCAGTAATCCTCAGGGCCATGAAAGTCCTCCACCTGCTGACGGGAGACGTTGATCATCACCTCCCGGATCTTCAGCCCTGCAGACACCATGGGAGATTGCTGGGATTAGCTTTCATTACATCAGAGAGGTGATTAATCAAAGAGATGAAGATTTGTGGGGGCAGGCTGATGAGTGAAACTAGAATCTGATAAGATTATCAGCAGTAAACAGATCTGCTGTTTGCCAGGAGGAGAAGGAGGAGAGAAGGCTGGTCAAGTCAAATTAATTTCAGGGAGATGTGTTTGGAAAATAGAGTGTGTACTGTATAAGGAAGAGTCTCTTCAGATATGACATGTTACAGTTTTAAATGTCATCATGATCTCATCACAGGGGCTTGTGGCCAGTGTCTCAGTAAATATCTCTGAGATGTCTGCACTCTGCAGGGCATCCTGCGCATCAGAAATGCACTTATTTTTCCTCTGATGTCCGGCTCAGAGCAGCAGCCTGAGTGCTGTTTACTGTTGTCCTGCTTTGACCGCGTCGCAAGTTGAACAACTGTAGGAAGTCTGACAAGATAATAAGCAGTCTGTCACTTCTCTGCTGGAAATCTGAAGGGACTTTGGACCCGATCAGGTACAATAAGAGCAAATGCTAGGAGTCAATAATAAGCTTCATGTCTGCTGTGATGTTCTAAATGAGGTGAACATTTACATTCAAGGTCACAAACCAAAGACGATCTCATAACATCTCACTGAACTACTTTTAAAGCATTCATAGTCTGCTTGACTGAAGCTAAAGCTCTGTACATTCTGCAGAAACTCAACAACTCTTACAGCTGACGTCTTTAAATGAATCAATTCATCATGATGAGAAAATGTGAGAGTTTAATAAAACACACCAGAGGACAGAAGACCAGATTAAAGTTATGAAACAGCAGAAAAGAAGAAATCAGAGATGTCTGGGTCTTAAAATGTTGTTTTAGGGTCCAAATTATTTGAATATAAAAAACAATCCAGATAAAAATCCAGATCCTGATCCTTTTTAATGAGAAATTCTACAACCAAAATAAAATAAAATAAAATAAAATAAAATAAAATAAAATAAAATTTAAATAAATAAATAAAATAAAATAAAATAAAATAAAATAAAATAAAATAAAATAAAATAAAAAATAAAATAAAATGAAATAAAAATAAAATAAAATGAAATAAAAATAAAATAAAATAAAAAGATAAGAAATAAAATAAAATAAAATAAAATGAAATAAAATGAAAAGATAAAAAAAATAAAAAATAAAATGAAATAAAATAAAATGAAATTTATATAAATAAAACAAAATAAAATTTAAATAAATAAAACAAAATAAAATAAAATTTAAATAAATAAAATTAAATTAAATTAAATTAAAAAAATAAATAAGAAAAGAGTGGAAAAAATCCTGGAGACCATGGGAACACTGACTTTCCCCAACTTTTAGGTCAGCCATGCTTGTTTTTGTTTACTTCTGCTTCCTTATTCCTCAATCAGCTCGCCTCCTGATTGGCTACATTCCATTCCACATCACAGCTCACGGAGTCATGACTTGGGAGTCGTCAGCTTTCCACACACATATGAAGATTTTTGGTTGTAAATATTGAACAAGTTTAATATTTTTATGATTGTTGGCCCCGACCCGTTTTGAAGCCGGTTATCGGGACAAATTCACTCTGAACACACCTCAGACCACAGGATAATCTGATAGGATAATCTGATAGGATAATCTGATAGGATAATCTGATAGGATAATCTGATAAGACTGAAAATGATTGGGCATTTGCCATCTGTGGTCAGGAAGGAGGAAAGTCGGGACAAAAACAGTCTGATAACCTTTATGTTTTATGCTCCTCTTAAGGCCGTCTTTGTATTCATAATGCTCATAATTCACAGCTTTAAGTTGCACCCTTGGCATCCACCTGTTTATTCTGTGAGAGCTGCAGAAACCTGAAGATCTTTTGCCTTAAAAGAATAAATGTTTCAGTAAAAATAGATTTGTGTCCTTGTATTTTTTTTTTATCTGGTTCATACCCACAGGGCCGTCAGCCTCGCTGTAAACACTTGAATCTGTAATTTCTGTTCTCTTGGCAAACAGAAGGCCAGCACTGCAGCACGCAGGGCGTGCTAGCAGTGCACAAAGTGAGCCCTCTTTCAGCGTCTGTAGAACACAATCCTTTTACACACAAGTGACACTAAATGCTTTCCATTGGAAGCATTAAGTGAGAGGAGGAACACATCAGCCTGCTCTCTTTTAAGGGACGAAGTGAGGACTCATTTTTCCCTTTCAAGCATCTGAAGGGCGATAACTTAGGAAACAAAAAGGAAGGCAAACAATGCACACTAATGGTGCATGTGAACACAGACACTTTTCAGGAGGGTGAAATCATCTCTTTCTGCGGCAGAACTTCAACTGGATGTCAGCCGGGTCATTCGTTAATACCACCTCATTGTCTGCGATAATGAACGAGGCGTGAGACCGACACATTTTTGAGACAACTGATGGAAATTTTAAAAGCCTGGTGTTTCAATTATGTCTGACTCCATGCACAAAAAGATGACAGGCTCCAAGCCAGAACTGTATGATAGGTTGCTTTATTGGGGATTGTAGGAAATTGCTGCTTTCAACCAGTGTACGTTTATCTGTCTGAAACCTGAACTCAGTCGGAGAACTTAAACCAATTTATTAAAACATGAATACAGTTATTAGCTGCACATTGGTGCCAGGTCTCCAAACTCGTCGCTCCCTGCAGCGGGCAATTAAGAAATTCACAGAGAGGGGTAATGGGCAGGGATAATAATAAACACCCCTTTCAAAGAACAGGCTATTAGCGGAGCCTATGGGTACATTTGCAGACGAGGTTGGAGCTTTTTAAACGGCAAACATCCCCACAATTGAGTTTGAAGTGAGCCACAGCAGCCAGCACATCCCGAACAGGCACACGGAGCATTACATTACAGAAGTGTCCAACTTTATTTGTCTTGTAAGACGGAGCCGTGCCCTTACTTCTGGCTATCTGTAAAAGGGTTAGGTTTTGGGGACAAATGCATGTAGCATCCATTAGTGTCAACGCTTTGATTTGTTCACGTCCTCTCATGACCCAGATGTGGAGGTAACCAGCTCACCGGAGAGAGCAAAGTACCGCTGCCTCATAGCAGCCGTGTGCTTCAGGGAGTAGAAGTCAAGTTGTCTGGAATAATAAGCTACCTGCTTCACTCTGTTTATTGTTGACAACAGTCAGTTTCCGTCTTCCACTCTTTAAAAACTTGCAGAAATTTCTTTTGATCAGGAAAGTTGTTTGGTACGAATGCTGTTGGGTGAAGTTTTTGTGAGAGCCGAGAACTGAGCGGTGAATCTGTTTACGATGCAGCGAGTCAAACTCGAGTTGTTTTAATAAAAAAGATAGCGAGTAATTGGTCTCTTCCGCAATGTGCCACCAACACCGTGACCTGCAGCCCATTATCTTAGGGACTGGGACTTTTTGTACGCTGCGTTCAACATTAAATGGATCAGCTTCCAAAACTGAAGCAGAAAAAGTAAAGAAGTGTGTGATTGGTAGATTCTTTCTTCTGATGGAAGGCCTGCTCGTTTCCTTTCATTGTACCACTTTCGTAAGAAACGTGCATTTGTGGGATGAGCAGCAGAGCTGCCAATGCCAAACAGCTGATTCTGCTCTTGTTTTTCAAGTCCATCAGGCACCTGATTGTTAAATTCCCTTACTTTGCATTGAAATGGAGCAAATCTGGAGGATATCACCCGATTCTGCAATGGTAAAGGCAAAGAGGTGGAGATATCAGCCCTTTCTTCCATCAGTCATCATAGGGAACGTCCACTCTCTGCACAACAAAAGTGATGAGCTGGGGATACTGGTGAAGAGCTGGAAAGTACACAGTGAGTTCAGCCTCATGAGCTTTACTGAAACCTGGTTGAATCCAAACATCTCAGGCCTACAGAGCCTGGATCGGTGGATCAGATAGGGGCCTGGTTTTACTGCAGACTTGTTGCGGACCCTGTGTACCTAGGCAGCCTGCAACTACCCTCACGGTCAGGAGATGGACACCTGAGGCTGGTGAGGCTCTGGGGGACTGCTTTCCCACTTAGTCTATGTATTTTTTCCACTTATGGAACATTGACACCAGATGTGAATGAATTTCATGTATGGTGAGTGTGAATATGCGTAACATTCTAAACAGTACAAATGAATGCACTGTGTGCCACACAGTACTCACTATGATTGTCCTGCTCGCTTAAAATATCTCTCTTGCCATCTTTTTGCCTTGGTTCGGTGCATTGCGTGTTGTCTGCGTACGTCAACTCACATCAGCTGCGTGTTCAGTCCGGCCCCTTGCAGGACACCAGATGTCTGGCGTCACAAGAATAAGGAGTTCCCAGGGTTCCCACTCCATCAATGATCCTCTCTTTGTTCATTATGGGCTGTGAAACCTCCAACCTCTTGACTTCTTGTTTGGCTCCCTTCATTATGTCCGTTTGTTGTTGTAGTCAAGCTAAATACGATCTGTTTTTGACAGGGTTTGTTTTATTTTGAAAGTCACTGGGCGTTTTTAGTTAGTTTCTGATCCTGACTTCCTGTCCCATTGGATCTATCCTACGGTGAATTGACGTGTCACAAATACGTGGCAAAAATAGGATGGGTGTTTATCGGCAGCCGGAACCGCATCGGAACGGATCCAATGTAAGTCAACACAAAATCTGTCTGATCCAGTGCTGTGACGGAGCAGAGTCAGACCAGAGATGCATCTGGTGTATTTCGGCCGTTAGCCTTGTATGATGACAACCGAACAATGCAAGATCTGCATCTTTGGGGGTCCCCCCTCAGCACCCTCGATTTAGTTCAAACAGGCAACTTGAGCTGCACAGATCCATACTGACGCCATCATTTCTACCAGCTGACAAAGCATCCTCTTTGGCGGTCTCTTAAAGCCACAAGACTTCCTGCCTCTATGAGGTTCACATTTAGACAGACTGCATCATGTACCATCATATTTCTGCAGCACAATAACCTGAATTTATTTGGTCTGAAGGAACATAATGATGATGATGAGTCAGATTCTCAGGTTATGAGGGAGTAAATGAGTTCCTTTTATAAGACGTGTGCCGAGATTTAGAGCTGTTTATTTGACACAACCGTAAAGAGTGGATTCTGCTGACTGCAGCGGGGCGCGTATTACGTCTGTGTGTTTTTGAGATGACTGAGTTATGACTCGGAGAGGAAATGATGTGATGTTTGTGACAAATCCTCTGGAAAAAAAAAAAAAAAAAAAGACTTAGAAAGTCAGACGCTTTCCAATCTGTCTCAAATGAAGCGTTCCAATTGGCCGCAGCTCAGCAGCGATGACACAAACTTTAACAACTCTGAATATTTCTCCTGATGTGTTGACGACTTCGCCTCCTCACTCGAGTATCATCTCTTGTTTTTATTTTTCCTGTAGTTAAATCTGCCTGAGCCTCACTTCATCAGGCGTGTTGATTAAGTTCCTAATTTGCAGCACGGGAAAGGAAGAGGAGTTGGAGTGTTGTTTGTGTGTGTGTGTGCGTGTGTGTGTGTGTGTGTCATACATAATATCCATCAGTCATTGCGGAGGATTACAGTGTCTTCGGAGAACATTTTTGTTTTACATTACTTCATTAGGCTCCCTTTGATAACCTTTCATTTCACATTATTAGTTTTCATTTAATCCGGCCCGTGTCTAAGCTGCTGTCTGCAGTTCGGCAGGATGGTGAAAGCCTGCAGAGAGGAGACTTGTCTACAAGTGTAGGGCTGTGTAATTAAGCAATAAGCCACGAGAGGCCGAGTTTTACACCCATTCTGTAAACGCTGCAGTCGTGAGGCTCTGCATGTGTGCGTCAGTTCTGCCTTTGTTTACATCCAACTTTCAGGAAATCTGACAGAATTACCAGAACTTTTAAGACATAATACATCGAAATGAAGTTAAAACACACTTTCTTTCAGATTGTTTACAGAAATGGTGATATAAACGCAGTCGCCAGCTGGAGCCATTCAGAACGAATGAAGAGCAACAAAAACATCTTTGTTCCTGCTGTGATCACTGAGATGAAGAAGATGTGTGAATTATTTGATCTTATTGTCGCGTCTTTCTCGGTTATTCATGTTTTTCCTCTGATAATCTTCTTCTTCTTCTTCTTCTCCTCTCTCATTAAAACGCTGTTTGGTGGAACCAGAGTATTTTTTCCTATTGTGGTTTAGATTTTAATTTGTCAGTTCTGATCATTTCATGTGGTTTCATGTTGTTTTGTAGCAGGATGTCTGCTTAGATGTTTGTTTATATGTGTAGTTTGCATTTCTGATGGTGTCGTAGTAATTCATATGACATTTTTACCATTTTTCTAGTTCCTACCACCTTAGTTTCTACCATTTTTAAAATTCCTGTAAGGACTTTCTAAGTGACCTTAAAAAAAGTCTCACTTAGAGATATCTGCATAATCCTAATCCAATCAATCAATCAATCTTTATTTGTATAGCGCCAATTCATAACAAGTGTTATCTCAAGACACTTTACAATAGAGCATAAAGCTCTTCATTTTGAGGATACACATATATGGATAGATACATATATACAAATATATACATCCAACACCCAACATGAATCCATATAGCCAATCATGAATCCCTCCATCATGGCGGCAAGAAAAAAACCTTCTGTTAAGCAGCAGGAAATCTTGAATGTGGACCCCAGTCTCATGATGAACAGCAAATCCACACCATGCTGTGTTGGGTGTGTGGGCGAAGGAAGGGAGGTAAGAGGAGACAAGTGGACTAAAGTAAGAACTAAAGTTAGTGACAGATCCATGAACCATAGACCTGTCGTCTGATTCATTAGAGGTTAGCCTCTTGAGATGCTACATCTCGTTTTCAGGAGGGTCCTCATGTCTGAATAGTAATAATCAATGACATAATCAACGATGTTCATGCTGAGAATAAGAATTTATGGTAGTGATGAACTCATGGATGCCCAGACCACGAGTGCATCCCTACCATATTTGTCTCCGTTAAGTAAAGGTGTGTTAAAGGCCTCTTTAAACACGCTGCACAATTTAAAATGAGATTAGCAGCACTAATATAAGTTGTTTCTAAATGCTAGCTTCCCAATCGGGTCTTACAGGACTGAAGTGATTTACGGCACATTTAAGTCTGGAAAAATCTGTGTTTTTCTCTGCTGAAAACGACTTGTTTTTTTTTTTTTTCTAGGACTGAGCTGTCAGACAAGAAGTACAGAAGAGAAGAAGAAAGATAAACAGGAGAGTAATCGAGCACGGGCTAAAGGCTAAACCACGAGCTAAAGGCTAAAACACTTTGTTCATTCCAACCTACATGCAGCAGTTATTCTGCAGTGATCTGATCAAACTTGAGAGTCTGTCAATAAAATGAAGAGTGAGGTTACGTTAGCTCTGATTGGTGAGGTTGGAGTTGGTAGATGAGCTCTGGTAGGACAAAACCACTACGTTACACGTCGTACAGCTGAAATCTGCTGTCTGGCTTGAAAAATGAGTTACTTACTTTCATTCATGAAGATAAACAGTTTTAGAGCTTGTTTTTTATCCTTGATTAATTTCGATTCGTATTGGTATCGATATCGGCGATACTGGGCCGATATTTATTTAGTCACTGTGAAGTCAAAGTCAAAGTCAAAGCCAACTTTATTGTCAAATATGCTATACATGCTCGACACACAGCATAAATGAAATTTCAGTCCTCTCAGACCCACGGTGCTGCAGGGTAATAAAAAAAGTTACAATAACTAAGCTAAATAAGACTACCTTAAAAATAAAGACTACCTTAAATAAAGACTACCTTAAATACTACAATTAACAATATAAACAGTATAACAGAATAAACAGAATAAACAGACCTGAGGTAAGCAGTAGTGCAAAATTTTGGCTGGACAAAGTGAAATGAACAGACATGAGGTATTGGAAATAATGCAAATAATGCAAATAGTGCAAATAATAATGCAAATAGTGCAAATTTCCACAAAGTAAGATAACTTAAAAAAAATAAAGATGTTGATGCAGTTACAACGTGAAAGTGGTGATCTGTCACTGAACAGATGAGTTCACACCCCCTCTTGAGTCTGACCTCGAGGTCGACCAGCTTCAGTTAACGACTGTAAAAGTTTCACACAGTCTCTGTCCTAAAAAAAAAACTCAAAGCTGGATTATAATCATCTAGGTCGCCTTGGATTATAAACACAAAGACTCCTGCTAAGTGGCTCAATGCATGCTTGAGCTGCTTTTCCTCTGCAAGTCTCCGTTTCTGACAGTTTCATAACTTTTATTCTCACTCAGCTTTGGGAGAATTGCTTAACTTTAAATAAGATTTCATCATGGATGAGTCAGAAACGGTTATTTTTGAGCAGCTTGTTGACAGTTATATACAGTATCCTGTATCAGATAAAGATCGGGTGATTAATCTGATACAGGAAATAAAACAATGCTGTTTTAATCTGATGCAGATATTGTGATGTTTTTATCACATGGCCCCCTCTGCACTGCAGATTGTTGAATTTCCATTTTTTTTCAGTTGATGGCATTATTGGAGCTGACTTAACGGTTGCATCATTTAACTCTATTTCTATTATGTACAGTGAGTTCTCTCGGTGTCAGAGTGATGGATGAAGACACTTGTTTTTCCAGAGAAGGCTCAGAAAGGAGAGGAAGAAGTGAAGAATGAAATAATCCTATACACAAGTCTTAAAAATAACTGCCCTCACACCTTCATGTCTGCCTTTGATGTAACCTCCAAACTTCACTAAGTGCGTCTTGATGAACGTCTCGCTGCTGGGTTGTGACAACTGCCTGAAGCGGCTCTCAGACCGAGGAATGGGTTCAGGCATGTTTTCTCTTAATGCACAAAGTCTTTTTTCATAATCAGACCTCTTCATCTTTATTAATGACGAAGAAAACGGAAGAAACAACAATGAATAAACAACAGTCAACAGTTTTTGTGCTGAAAGCAAACAAACTGAGTCAGGGAGGGTGGAGAGAGATTCATCTCTGCAGATTCACCCCAAGAGTCTCAGAGAATGGGCTTTTCTAACCGGAGTACAAGAGACAAAAAGAACTTTTATTTCACACAAACAAGCTTTAAAAAAAAGTAGTAAAAATGTAGTTCTTTTTAGGTTTTGAAAAAGAACTACATTTTTGAACCCGGGTCACCACATGAGTCAAATCAACACCCAAGACCTGTATGCACGTCCAGCCGTTAGCGGTGGAAAAATGGACCGTTTGTACTAATGGTGGAAAAAAAAATGGATTAGTGCTATGCATGAGTAGGGTTGCAAAAATTCTGTGAATTTTCTGGGAATTTTCTAGAATTTATATTAACTGCATTTACCCGGTCATATTCATGTATAAACGTCAAAAATGTTTTGTTTCAAGGAGAATTCCATAAAGAAAATTACTAATGCAATGTTTTTTAAAAAAAGTTGATAAAAAAAAGAAAAATTTCCTGTAATTTTTTAGAAAAAAAATTATTTAAGCTGACAGGAAAAAAAACCCCTGGCAATTTCCGATATTCCTTAACAAAAATTACAATTAAAAATTTCAGGAAACTTTCCTTAAATATCTGGAAATTTTACACCTATTACCAGCCCTTTTTCTTTTTTAAATTTTCAGGAAACTTTCCTGAAATATCTGAAAATTTTACTCTAATTTGCAGCTATTTTTCCCTTTGAAATTTTCAGGAAACTTTTCTGAAATATCTGGAAATTTTGCTCCAATTTGGAGCCCTTTTTCCCTTTGAAATTTTTAGGAAACTTTCCTGAAATATCTGGAAATTTACTCCCAATTGCAGTCCCTTTTCCCTTTGAAAAGGAAAAAGGGCTGCAAATGGGAGAAAAACTTCCAGATATTTCAGGAAACTTTCCTGAAATATCTGGAAGTTAACTGGAAGTTGCGGCCCTTTTTCCTTTGAAATTTTCAGGAAACTTTTCTGAAATATCTGGAAATTTTACTCCTGTTTTCAACCCTATGCATGAGTCAGTTTGACATTCCAAAGGAGCATTATATCTAATGGCAGTAGAGCCCACCACTAACAACTGCTAACAGCAGGATTACCACACCTGTTAGGCTGTTTTAAAGATGGCTGACATCATGCTCTTACGTTACTGTTTAAGACAAAATATATGCAAAGAAAACTGATATTTAGGGATCAACTGAATCCTTTGGAAAAGTATGATGATGTAAAGATTAAAGTTTGACATTTATAGATTTAGGAGACATGATATTTTTCATTTTTATCGCTCATAAATTTGTCTTATGATCAGATGGTTCAGCTTTAATCTGCAAAATAAGAACGATCTTCATCCTCACTTGTTTTTGTGACACCTCTGTAAATTTCCTCTACAGCAGCCTGGAAATATTCTTGCTCTTAGAACAGGCACATGTCTGTTTTTGGTGAGTGGCCAGTGACAAGAAGAGACTGGTTGCTGTTGGTTTAAGAATTAGCTTTAATAGAATTTTCTGAATGGTAAAACTTGACAAATGGAGGGTCAAACCTATAATGAATCACAGGTGCTTTTTGTCCTTGAAGGCCACCGCCCCTCACTGACAGAAGGGTGGGGAATGGCAGCCAAACATGTCATAATACGGCTAATTAAAGAACCCAATGTGATCAAATCTCACACAGTCAGGATTTTGGAAAGAAAAAGGACAACAATTACTCTATCTCTTCGGAAAACAGAGAGAATACATGTATGAACACATGTCAGCTTGGAGCTCGGAGCACAGCTATGCGTTCCTCTGTTTCTCTCATCTCTTGATAAACATGCAGCAAAGACATAAATGATGTTCCTGCAGACGCTTAGAGGAAGCAGAGTTATAAAACAGAGGTGCAGTCTGATATTTAAGGAGAGTTTAGGGAGCAGCTGCTTCTGTAAGTGAGGTAATCAGAGGAGAGAAATCAGGAAGATGCTCCGACTCGCAGGTTCCGTCTCTTGGCAGAGATCAGAGAGCTTAGCCTCTTTTCCAAGTGGCTTGGGATGACTCTGTGTCGAAGGCTTCATCCAATCAGTGCTCGGTCATGTCGATGCCATGCGTTCACCTCTCTGCATTCAGGGATACAAACAGCCGTTCAGCTCCTGTCCCCAGATGCCTGTTTCCTTGTTTGCCCCCCTTCTCCCCTCAGGCTGTTGACAGAGCGCCATGAAGCCCTGACGACAGACAGTCTTCACTTAGCCCTTCAATCCTGTCCTTTAATATGTCTCTAATGTGGCTTCAATAAAAGGAGTCTGGAAGAGATACAGAGATGCTGATGCGAACGTATCAGCCCACGTTCTCATTTTCTTTCTCCAGCTCTCTTTTGATCTGTCTGGCGCGGGGCCGGTGGTGTGATTTCTCCCAGCTTTGGCTCATTGTTTCGCCTTGGCTGAGTCTATGAAAAGGCCCCGAGGGACTCAGGCAGTGCCAGCTACAAGTGGCTCAGGATCCAAGCAGCTAAAACCAACTGGTCCAACTCAGTTAAACCAAGTCCATGATGGCTCTATCTGTCGTACTCAAAGCCTCCTCAAACGTGCCTTGAAACAGGGAAGACGTATAGATTATGTCACAGCTGACAACCACGGAAATCTGAGGGAAATGTTCACAAATCATGACTGAACTGTTCCCACTGACTACTGAACTGTTTGCCTTCTACTCCTCTGATATCTGTCATGATTAATGGTAATAACCAGGCCCAGATCGAAGACAGAACCAGGAAAGCTGATTTTTATTGATGTGATTTTTTAAACTTTTAAGGACAAAACAATTAGAAAACTCAAAAAATAAAAAATAAAAACATATTAATAGATAAATAAAATAAAATAAAGTAAATAGATTAAAAAAGAGGAGGGTTACATTGTCGCAAAAAGGTTGCCATTTGTTGTAGAACTTGTTCAAGTTCCAGTTCTTTAGTGGAGCATCAGGTGTATTCTTCTGAAAGACCAAAAAAAAAAAAAAAACAACCAATATGTAGTGAGATTTCAACAGTTTTTGAGAATACTCCGGAAAAGGTTATTGGACTAACTTTGCCAAAAAATATGTCAGGGCTGAACAAGAAAAGAGCAGATGAATACGTTTGCAGGGTGAATCAGCACATCTGCCACAAACATCCTCCGTATCTGCGAAAATCTGTGCCAACCCTGGCTCTGAATAGTGACACGTAACATAACTTGAAACTGTATCGAGGTCAAACGGGCACAAACGGAGGCTTTATGAATAACTTTCAGTGTGGATTCCCACCAATATCCATCAAAAAACCAATCCTAGCTCACGCTCCCGTAAACTTCATATTTAATACTTTCATATGAGCCTCATGTACAGCTCTGACTGCTCTGCCAAATGGAAGCTCTGTAGCATTAGCTAATAACTTCATTCAGTCCCTCTGGCAACTCTCAGCATCTGCTGCAGAAAATATTCACCAGCAGTCCTCAGTCTATGGCGGCCAATTCAACAGTTAATAGGTAGACGAGATATTAATTACAGATATGTGTAATTCAATTCTTTCCTGTCAAAATGAACATTTCAGACACAATAACTCTCCATCATTTCACAGTGAGACGCTCACATCATTTTCTCTATCCAGAGGGAAAATATGGATATCAGCAACAGATTTCTCCATGAGGAAAAAAAAATATTATTCTTTAACAATATAACAGTCACTGGGTGAAATCTTTATTCTTTAAAATTAAAACGATTCCAGATCTCTATAATATTGTTTTTGTATAAGTAAAACCTATAAAGCAGCATATTTTTCAAATGTATTCTGCTGCAGTTTTAGCAGAGTGTTTTTCTAATATGTTGTGTTGCAGACTTTGCAGCGTGTTTTTCTAATGTGTTGTGTTGCGGTCTTTGCAGCGCGTTTTTCTAATATGTTGTGTTGCAGACTTTGTTTTGCGTGTTTTTCTAATGTGTTGTGTTGCGGTCTTTGTTTTGCGTGTTTTTCTAATGTGTTGTGTTGCGGTCTTTGCAGCGTGTTTTCCTAATATGGTGTGTTGTGGTCTTTACAGCACGTTTTCCTAATATGGTGTGTTGCAGACTTTGTTTTGTGCGTTTTTCTAATGTGTTGTGTTGCGGTCTTTGCAGCGTGTTTTTCTAATATGGTGTGTTGCAGACTTTGTTTTGTGCGTTTTTCTAATATGGTGTGTTGTGGTCTTTACAGCACGTTTTTCTAATATGGTGTGTTGTGGTCTTTACAGCACGTTTTTCTAATGTGTTGTGTTGCGGTCTTTGCAGCGTGTTTTCCTAATTTGGTGTGTTGTGGTCTTTACAGCACGTTTTTCTAATGTGTTGTGTTGCAGACTTTGTTTTGTGCGTTTTTCTAATTTGTTGTGTTGCGGATTTGCAGTTTGTTTTTCTAATGTGTTGTGTTGCGGTCATTGCAGTGCATTTTTATAATGTGTTGTGTTGCAGACTTTGTTTTGTGCGTTTTTCTAATGTGTTGTGTTGCAGACTTTGCAGCGCGTTTCCTAATATGGTGTGTTGTGGTCTTTACAGCACGTTTTTCTAATGTGTTGTGTTGCAGACTTTGTTTTGTGCGTTTTTCTAATTTGTTGTGTTGCGGATTTGCAGTGCATTTTTATAATGTGTTGTGTTGCAGACTTTGCAGTGCATTTTTCTTATATGTTGTGTTGGGGTCTTTGCAGTGTGTTTTTCT
Organism: Labroides dimidiatus; assembly: GCA_030710495.1. Lineage (NCBI taxonomy): Eukaryota > Metazoa > Chordata > Actinopteri > Labriformes > Labridae > Labroides > Labroides dimidiatus. Next base: position 27,258,003 of record CM061157.1, on the reverse strand, counting down.
AATGTGTTGTGTTGCAGTCATTGCAGTGCATTTTTATAATGTGTTGTGACTTTGCAGCGCGTTTTATTAAAGCTGTGCATGTGTTGTCACATTGATGAAGATGTTTTCTTTATTTGCTTGTGTTTTGTCTTTTTGCATGTGTTTTCTTAAGCTGCAGTGCTTTGAGCTCTCAGAGCCACCGTAGTTTTGGGTAAAATATACCTGACATTAGTGACTGTTGCTAATTTATACGTTGGTTTTTTAGGCTTGATTAAATCACACATTTCCAACTTTTACCTCACACACTTCAAACCAAATAAGAACATTCTAATTGACACCCTGAAAAACTGGCACCAAATATAAGCTGCAAAAACAAAGCTAAATGATAGCTTTGCTGCGTTAGCCGTTGCTACTTTCACTCCATCTGGGACGCTCCACACCTGCAGAAAAATGGATTGTCACCGGCTTGAAATAAAGTCTCAAAGCCAATAAATGGCCACAGCTGCGAACGCTCATCACCTGTGACTGTTATTAATCAGCTGTGACAGGAGAGCGAGTGCTAACCAGGTAGCTGCTGTTCCGCTGTTACTGATTGGTTTGCTAAATGAAGTGCATTAATCTGACATTAGCTTTTGATGCTAAACAGGTTTTGATGTTTGAAGCTGAATATGAAGCGAATGTTACTGGTGGTTTTGTAGTTTGTGGGCTGCTGAGTGTTTGGGTTGGTACTCGGAGCTGGATGGGGATCTTTTTCCAAATTCACTTAGCGCGAGGGATCCTCGTGGGGCAGCTGCGCACATGGTGTGTGACACAGCGTGGGCTGCGGGTCTGATGTGCACTCGGTGTTGGGGAAATGTTGGTGCGATGTGACATTGCAGCATGCAGCTCAGCATGTGGGGGCTGTGAGGGCTGGCTGGAGGCCAGACTCAGATGAACCCTGCTAGACAAGCGGAACACGCTCCCAGCAACATCTTCAGTCTGGTCCCAGCTGTGTGTGTCATACTTAATCCCGGAACCGAAGGGACGCATTACTCCGTGCATAAAAAAATCATGATAATTCAGCCATTAAAATGCTGCGAGTCTTTATTTGTGTCATTCTCCCCACTCGCCTTGTTTATGTTTATCCAAAAACCGCGTGTGTGCTTATTAGGAGCAAGTTTTGCATACTAAGTGGATTTCACTCTGTGGGCCACTTCATTTGTTTCACTTCAATTTCTTTATCTAATATTCTGTGACACTGAGAGACTCCAGGGCCTCTCGCTTTCCCCCCACCAGTCCCCACCTTTCTTTCTTCGTCCTGACTCCATGATGCTATCTCTCAGCTGGCTGGGATCAGAATACACAACACTGGAGTCAACCTTTGACAGTGCATCAACAGGAACAGATATCCATACTCCCCCCGTCTATCTGCCCTGCATAGGAACGCTTTCCCTCCACGGATATCTCCTCATCGCTGAATCTGCAGGAGCTGCTATTCTCTCCTTCAGCGTGGTGTCTGTTTTCAGCCCCCTCTTTCACTCTCCCAACGCTCCTTCTCTGTTTTCCAATGTCCTCTTTTCCCCCTTCTTTCTCTTATCTCTCCATCGGAGTATCATCCTTTCAGCTGAACTCTATAAGCACAGATATCCCCTCTGTTCCACCCTGCTCTCCTTACACTCTGTCCTCCAATAATCGCCCGGCTTCTATCACTCATTTTCATCTCTTGCAGCATTTCAACTGAGACAAAAATAAAGTTGTGGTAGGTCAAAGAATCATCGTGCTCTGAAGAAATGTGTGTTTGTTTTCTGCTGCGTTTGGAGGCGAGTCTCCTCCCCTGTAGGCAACAAAAACAGGCTGATTTACCGACTATAAAGACTGATACAGCCTCTCAGAATCGTTCCAAGGAGTTTATCGGTGGGAGCCAATCTCCTGAAGGGAGGTTAAAATCTGGGTAGCGATGATTACATGAAACATCCAGCTGAGCCTTGTCTGCCAGTGGTTTATCAGAAGGCTTAGCAGCCACAAAGGGATAACACTGCTGCACTCAATTTGGAGATGCACTGTGCTGTGCAGCAAAAAATCAGCGTGGCCAGAATGCTGATCAGGGTACCTCCTCTTTGGCTGGTTCCAAACGGCAGATTACTTTAAAGATTATTTAAATACATGCAAAATCTTTGGTTTCAGAGACCTGTGCACTGGAGCAGGATGAGAGGTTAGCTCCAGGTTTATCTCAGGTTTTCAGTCCTGTGACAGTGAAACACTTGTTGACGGGTTGGTTCATGCTGGTGCTTCATATACACCAGTTTCATAGTCCAGTCACCAAAGCTTGAGCCTGAGTTGAGTCTAAAGTCCTCAGTGTTAAAGTCCAGATCACCAAAAAAATAAACAAACAAACAAACAAAATATGTCGAGTCTGAGTCACCCAACATCACCAAAAAAAAAAAAAGAAAAAGAAAATCAGTTTCAAGTCAGAGTCACCAAAAAAAAAAAAAAAAAAAAAAAAAAAACAAATCTGAGTCACCAAAAATAAAAAAAGGAAAAAAAATCGGAGTCAGGTCCAAGTCATCAAAAAAAAAAAAAAAAAAAAAAAAAAAAAAAAAAAAAAAAATCAGTCACCAAAAATAAAAACAATCTTAGTTGAGTCATCAAAAAAAAAAGTTTTTAAGAAAAATTGTGAGTTTAGTCTGAGTCACCAAAAAAATCAGTCACCAATAAAAAAAAAGAAAAGGAAAAAAAGAAAGAAATCTGAGTTGAATCTGAGTCACCAAAAAAAGTTAGTCACCAAAAATAAAAAAAAGAAACAACAAATCTGAGTCAGGTACAAGTCATCAAAAAAAAAAAAAATTAAAAATCAAAACAGAATATAAGTCACCAAAAAAAAACCCAATCTTAGTCGAGTCCGAGTCACCAAATAAAAATCAGTCACCAAAACAAAACAAAACAAAAAAAATAAATAAATCTGAGTTGATTCCAAGTCATCAAAGAAAATCTGTCACCAAAAACAAATCACAGTCGAGTCCAAGTCACCAAAAAAAATAGTTTCAAAGAAAAATTGTGAATGTAGTCTGAGTCACCAAAAAAATTAGTAACCAATAAAAAAAGAAAAAAAAGAAAGAAAGAATTCTGAGTTGAGTTGGCGTCACCAAAGAAAAAATCCAAGTAAAGTCACCTGAGTTTGAGTCCAGGTCGAGTCCCCAGTACCTAAGCCCAAGTCCTGGAAAAGTCCTTAGAGCAGGACACAGGAAACTCACCTAGTGGAACTTTAAGTATCTAAAATAAAAAGGGTCTACCCATAGCTCAGTCCCCTGACAGGCCTCCAGAGGTTTGTCCAATCAGAGGGAAGGGGGTCAGTGGGCTCCAAAAAAGCCTTAAAGAGACAGTAGCTAAAATGAAGGGAAAATAAATAAATAGTAATCTGATGTAAACATTGTTAGATGTCTACATCAGTAACTCTAAAGAGAGGAGTCCTTATTCAGCCATAGATGAGTCTGAGCAGGTCTGAGTTCTGTGGCTTACAGACGGCTCAGGCTAACCAAGGTCTGCTCCAACAGTTTCAAACATTTAAGAAATTCAGGATTTTGTCCTGGTGTCTGCTAAACTCACCAAACAATAAAAGAGTCACGACAAACTACGGCAGAGAGGTCCTTCCTGGTTTATAACACTTACAAGTGGTCTCAGCAGCCAGGCGAGAAACAGCAGCTCCCTGCTCATCCATCTCTGACAGTCACCTAACATCACCTCTGCGTCTGTGACGAGTCTCCAAAACACAGACGCGTGTCTGTGACTAAGATGGCCTCTGAAGATCCGTGACTGCGCTCAGCGGTTCGCGCGCTGCGGGATATTATTCCTACAGATTTAAAGAACACGGTGTGTGAGTTATTCAGCCAATGAGAGGCGGAGGAGGGAAATGAAAGAGAAACAGCTGACTTCTGGGAGATCTGTCTCTCTGTCAGTATGCAGCTAACTGAAATATTTATGTCATATTAACGTTACTAACTTAGTTTTCAAGCTCCTTTGTATCGTAGGTTTCAAACAACAGCACTCACTTCAGAGAGAAAACAGAGAAAAGTAGTGCTAAAAAGAAGATCACATCTCCATTTATTTCCAAAACAAACACATGCCTTGTTAAAGAGGTTGTACAGAACAGCGACACCTTTGGCTGTCATGATGACATGACTCTCATCAAGGCGTGTATTTGTTTTGGAAATGAACGGAGATCTGATCTTCTTTTTAACACTACTTTTCTTTGTATTTATCAACACAGCTCTGTTGTTTGAAATGTGACAAGAAAACTTTGTCGTAGATGGATTTATTTATTTATTTAGCGCTTTTAGTGATGGTGTTAGACTCTCTTTCTTTCTCAGGACACAAATCCAGATGTTGTCTTGCATGTTGTACATCCGCTCACAGCTGCAGGGATGTTACAATCACATCCAAAGACTGCTTAAGTACGCTCTCTACAGACAATGCGCTCCATTTGTGTTTATGTGCAGCGACCATTACTGTCAGCCCTCATCAGCCTCATGTTTCATACCTTCTGTGCCAAAACCAGGCCAGACACACACACGCACACACGCTAATGACACATTCTGATGCTTGTAAAACGCCAGACACTGTGTTTGTTCAACATCATAACATCCACTCAGGATGGGTAAAACACTCTCTGATGTGTGTGAAATACAGATTTACACTTTTTCCTCTAACAGTTACGCTCACCCGCAGGGGAAATTTACAGGCACAGCAAAGTAATGCTGAGAAGCGCTTCTGAAACGAGTGGGGAACTATGGTTATGTATCCAAACTGATAAGATCCGAGAAACTGGATCTCATTTACTTACTCAAATTCACTCTCTGACACAACAGATGTGGGCTGCAGCAGAAATCCTCCCACTGGCCGGCAACGGCTGCTCCCTCTCCCTCTCTCTCTCTCTCTCTCTCTCTCTGGTATCTGTCAGTGTTTGTACCATGAGGAACGGTGACAGCAGCTGATGTCGTGTACACTCCGAAGTTAGACAATGGAACAAAAAAACTGGTGGGAGTTGAGAAAAAAAAAAAAAGCACCTGAATGAAAATCTGCAGTCTTCACAGGGATCACTGACTTCTCTCATGATTGAACTTCTGTGCTTTGCAGTAAAAACACTCATCACATATTTTCTATTTTACAGCAACGTCCATAAAAGATGCTCGAGCAGTGAACCCTGAGAGATGATTTTTACTCACTGGAAGCATGACTGGGAGGGGAAACCCACAAAAAAGGGTTTGATACCATGTAAAGTTTTGCAGCCCGACACAAGAAACCTCCCACCCGTTTCCTTCTGCATCCAGCATCCTTCTTGCTGCCGGTTTGGGACAAGGAAAGTCAGCTGTATCCGCTTATTTCACAACAGCTAGCAGCCCGATGATTCTAGAGGTGACCTTTGAGGACAAGAAGCTACTGTAATGTACGATAACGTGATCCTACTTTTATTGACTGTTTACCAGCAAAAATATCTATCATTACAAAATCGTTCTCACATGATTGCTGTCATTTTTTTGCATCTTGTAAAGCCACGAACTATAAACAACAACACATATGATTCTAGTTTGTCTATTCTGAGCTACTGTAGAAATATGGCAGAGAAAGATTATTTCCCATTCCTACCGTGCTAAATTTTGTCGAACTGTACCTTTAAATGTTTTGTGCTAAGTTTAATATGAGTTTGATAAAATCCAAATTGTAAACATGAATATAAAGATACAATGCTGGATGTTCTGAGTTTTAAAAACAACATGAGTTCATCACCAGACTTTCTGAAATGATGAGGTCTGGCCTCAAACACCAAGGTCTACCAATAGCCCCGCCCCCGAACAGGCCTCCAGAGGGCTGGCCAATCAGAGTGAAGGGGGCTTGTGGAGCAGGGAGCCTTAAAAAGGTCTGGCCTCAAACACCAAGGTCTACCAATAGCCCCTGAACAGGCCTCCAGAGGGTTGGCCAATCAGAGTGAAGGGGGCTTGTGGAGCAGGGAGCCTTAAAGAGACATCAGCTAAAACAGAGTGTAAAAAAGAGATTTTGTTCTAAAAAATTCTACGGGGGCACCAGAGGGACAGAAAATAAAGAACAGTACCCCCTCTTTACACCATATATGTTAACATAAAATTAAATGAAGTTTAGAATGACAGAAAAAAGCAGCTTCATGGCAGTAAAAATAAGTTTATTTTTCACAGTAACTCGTCTAAAAAGGTGAAGTGAGCATGCATGAAAAAGTGACTGCTTTGAAAGAGTTTTCATGTGATTCAGATCATGTTTTTTAATTAATTTCTGAGCTTAGTATGATCTTACTGTAAGAACTGATGCTTCAGACCTTCACCTTTATACCTGTATAAGCTTCTGTACCTCTTTCCAAAATGGAATCAAGTAAGTTTTCCCTCAAAATTCTACATGCAACACTCCATAATGACAACGTGAAAAAAGTTTGTTTTGTCTTAAATTTTTGCAAATTTATGAAAGATAAATAAATGAAGACATCACATAAGTATTTTCAGTCTTTGTCCTGAAGCTCTAAATGTAGCTCAGGTTCCTCCTGGTGTAGTGGTTGTGTACTAAACACATGGAATCTTTGGCACCAGCACACCGTTTAATCTGATAATAACAGATGAACAAATGGTCTCTCACAGCGTCACATTCCAGTATAAGCTCCAACATTGCTAAAACAAAGAAACAAATAATTGAGCTAACCGTTAGCTACACGAATCACGGTGATCGGAAGCTACCTTTTAGCTAGCCAAACACACGTGGTGAGCCTAAATGACCCAAAAACACAGAAATAAAATCATAGAAAAGTTGCATAACAATTTCAAAGATTCTTTTAAACATAGAACATATAAAAGTGTTACTTTCATAAAGAAAAACTATCTTATTTTACAGTTTTCTTTAGCGGAGCTCATCTACATGTGCACTTACCACAAGACAGCAAGGTGCAGACTGGCAAAAATACACAGGCTGCACCACTCAAGTCTGCACGGGTGCCAACAGAGGGCGCTCATGTGACAAATTCTCATAGAAAAATATGTAAATACCTGGCATATCAAAATAAGGACATTTTATACCCAGTGAGGGCAAGTGGAATCTTTAACTCCATTACACTGGTTCCTCTGATCCTCCTTGAGATGTTCCTACAGCTTCATGTGAGTCCACATGTGGTTAATTCAGCTGATTGGACCTGGTTTGGAACGGCTCACACCTGTCTAAGGTCCCACAGGTGACAGTGCATGTCAGAGCACAAACCAAGCATGAAGTCAAAGGAACTGTCTGTAGACCTCAGAGACAGGATGGTCTACAGGCACAAATCTGGATCCAGGGTCCAGAAACATTTCTGCTGCTTTGAAGGTCCCAATGAGGACATGCATCTCTGTAGCAATCCACCAATCAGGCCTGTATGCTAGAGGGTCCAGACTGAAGCCACTCTTTAGTAAAAGGCTCATGGCAGCCCGCCTGGAGTCTGACAAAAGGCCCCTGAAGGACTCTGAGACCAGGAGAAAGAAAACTCTCTGCTCTGATGAGACACAGATTGAACTCTTGTCATGTTTGGAGGAAATCAGGCACGGCTCATCACCTGGTCAGTACCATCCCTACAGTGAAGCATGGTGGTGTCAGCATCATGCTGTGGGGATGTTTTTCAGCAGCAGGAACTGGGAGACCAGTCAGGACTGAGGGAAAGATGAAAGCAGCGATGTATAGAGACATCCTGGACTTATGTACATGTGATGTCTTATTTTTTTTATCTTTAATAAATTTTCAAAAATTTGGATAAAGATTTGTTGAGAATTTCAAGAAAAAAATGAATTTATGCCGTTTTGGAATGAGGCTCAATGATTCACCTCAACAGATCAACTTCCATCAAAAAGGAAGATTTCACTTTTCTGGCCCAAAGATTAAGAATCAACTCTTTGGACTGAGAGACGAGTGCTGCTGCTCTGAAGAAGTTTTCTTCTTCTGTTGTTTTGGACTTCTCTCCGTCTCGTGAGCTGTTATCTTGGACTTGGCCACTGCAGTTTTCATTTCAGCATAATGTCTTGGCGAGGACATGCTACAGAGGCTACAGAGCCAGAAACAAAAACTAGACGGTACACTGCTCAACTTTGAGGTTTTTATTAGCACACATAGCTGTTATCGGGTTGTATCTATAATAGGAAATGTTATTTGGCGAAGAACGCCTTTTTGCTCACCCCTCGACTGTCTTACTTTCCATGGCAGAGCAAACCCTTCCGCGAGCAGCTCTCTGACAGTTTGTTTTCCTGTTGTGTATTGTCATACCAAATGTGTTTGCCACAAAGCTGTGAGCAGAAGCACAAACAGAAAGCATTTCTATTCAAATGAGGCTGCAGAGAGCAAAGTGTCTGGTGAGAAACTGGATCCTTCTTGTGGCGAGAATAGAAATCGCCCACCTCCCAAAAACATAAAGGAGGAAAAAAAAAAAAAAAACATGCGCAACCTCGCTAAACTTATCTTTTCATTCCACCAAAAAGCATGTGCTAGATGCTCCTCAAGCTGTTTCGAACAACTCCTGGATCAACGCTGATGAAGCTAATTGACAGTTGCTAATTAGATACTCGCAAGACAGTGGATGTGATTTTAGAACAACGCTCTGCAGGAGTGAAATTTAATTGCAAAGTATTACTTGTACCTGTCATCTACAGGTGCTTTCTTCTGTGAAAATGAGGGCTTTTTTTCTTTCCCCTCTGTTGCCAAATCCCTAAAAAAAACACACCAAAAAAACGAACACTGCAGGACATGAAAGTACAAAATCTTACAGATTCCAATTTGGAAAGAAGAGCAGATTGAGCCGCTGTGTTTGCATCGATTAAATCTCGTGCAAAATTCACCAAAGTGCTGCAGACTTTGCCGGGCAGGTCGTGTGGCATTCTGCTCCTTTGTTTGACATCTGTGGGTGCTCTGGACCCGGGCAGCTCAAAGTGAAAACACAGGAGACAATTAAAAGTTCACTGTGTTCTCATTACCACTTCTTCCTGCTCTCTCTGCCTGTGTCTTCCTCTCTCTCTCTCTCGAATAATTATTAAAAGAAAAAAAAAAAAACTGGATTACCAGCAGGAAATATCCCCATGTGACACAGCCTCCTTTTTTTTTTTTTTCGTCTGCCAAAAGTGGCATCTCATTTTCATTCTTGAAAGGCATTTCTCAGGCTGTGTAACGGGGTGATACTATACTTGCAGTTTTTCCTGTACAAAAACTGAACGTCTGCTTTTTCTGTTTAAATTATATTAAAGCAAACATCAGTACAACAAGTTTAACTGGGGAACATTAGCGGGTAGCATCGCAGGAAACATAACTCTCATCTGCCCTTTAAAAATCTCCTCTCTTCCTCTGTTAAATCCTCACCATCTGGCTCAGGCGGCAGATTTGTTGTCCTTTTATTATATTCACGACTCCAAACTCTGCATCATCCAAACATTATTATCTTACTTGGAGAAACTCTCTCCGCCTTTTAGTGAGCTATTTTCAAAATGCCACTCTGATTGCCACAGCTGTTCAAGAGGTATGAGACCTGTAATGAGACTGGCTGAGAGGTTTAATGCCTCTGTCTTTCGGTCTACTTCAGCTCTCAGCCCTCTGCTTCAAAGTTTTTATTAACTCGGCCAAAGCGTCTCCTCAGTACTCCAATAAGTCTTTTCTTTGCTATAATGGCCATATTATCTGTGTGTTTAAAGGGAACGTTTGGCATTTCGGGGACATGTTTATTAGATCACCTGAAAGGACCCACTGCAGCCGATGAGCAACACTTCTGGTCTTTAAAATATGAAGATAGCGTTAGCCTGGATTAGCGAAAAGACCCAAAACACTAACAAAAACAGCCTGAACCTTAAAGTGGTACCATCAAAGTAATAAACACTGATAGAATATTCCCATTATCAGTCAGTAATTAATCAGACCAATAAAAAACAAGTACTTCAGGTCCCCAAACCTGGCATTAGCTGGGTGAAAAGCAGATAATCCAAAAGATTTTCTAGTCATCTCATTGGTCCTTTCCTCCAGCTGTTTAAGAGTCCTTAGTAAATGATGATTCTGCTCATTTAAATCTAATTCTTGTTTATAATTGATCAAAAAATTAATGGATTGTGATTTTAAACAGACTTATGTTAACATATTACTTAAAATCACAGCTTCATATTATGGAGCTAAAAGTTAACATCCTATCAGGTATAACCAGTGACCAGTGGAACAGCTTCCATCCAGCCTTATGTGACCGAACCAATTCCTACTGAGTTCAAAACAATTCAGATAGATTATAAAAAAAAATCTTTAACAACCTAATCCCACCCAACCAAACTGGTAAAACCATTGTTAACCAACCCAAATCAATTCGAATTTAATCCTAATCCCAACCTAATCTAACCCATGCCCACACAACAGACTTGACTGTATCAAGCCAAAATAGCCTAATCATGCCAATAGGGATGAGCCGGATATTCGTTTCAAATGAGTACTCGTTTCAGATAATGCATTTTTGCCGAGTCCGAGCACAACACGAGTTTTTTTTTAGGATTATTCGTATCTGTGCTAAAAGAATCCTCATTGGTCACACACAGCACACCCCCCTCCCTGCACCCACATGCTGCAGCGAGGAGGTGCCTGCTCTCCTCTTTCACACACACACAGACAGGCAGCGAGTGACAGCGACTACTTCTCTTGCTTGCTTGAGTTGACTGTAGTTTACGTTGCTCTAATCTCTGTACTACTCACTCAGTTTTCTTCTGCTCGTCTCTGTTGAGGTTTGTTTGATATTTAAAGTTACTTCTTGAACTTATTTCCTGTCATACGCGATGCATGTGACAAGACGGGGCTGAAAACGGCTCGTGTCGCGCTGGTCAGTGCCTCTTGCTTCAATTCAGGACCGTTTTTTTAATGGTTTTCGTTGTCTCGCATCTCTTTAGTTCTTTTTTTATATTTAAAGTTACTTGATTATCTGTTTTGCAACGTAGACGCAACGCATTTGGAGGCTTAAAGCTGTAAACTCCTTGTGTCGTGTGTCCCCCTAGTTTCTCCACGCCGGTCTTTTTTTTTTTTAGCTGGCTGCGTGATTTTAGTTTGGCTGGTGAGAAAGTTAGTTGGAAAGCTTTGCCCATTCTGAGCACAGTGTTTTTGAAAATACAGTGAACAACAAGGCATATTTTTTATTTTTTTGCCACTGAATGTTTGCACAAATCACCTATTAAATTTACACAGATCATAAATAAAGAGACAGCCTTTCACACCACTACATACACATTTTACCAGTTGTACATAAAACATAGCTGAAAATAAATATAGCCATTTCAAATCAATTCTTGCCAGTTTCAGACTTAAAATAATGTTCAGATTTAAGTCCCGCCCATTTTCGGACAAAACATGCCCACTTCCGGTTTATGCCCCCCTACGAGTACGGATACGGATACGGATAATATGGATGGGTAAACAGATACAGATACAGAGACAGATAATGGTATACTCGCTCATCCCTACATGCCAAACCCCAGACAACCTAATCCAAATCCAATCTCATTCATCTTGATCCAACCTAACCAAACCTGTCCCAATCCAGTTCAAACCAGTCCACTCAAAACCAAATAAATCAGAACCAATCTTCATAACAACCCCACCTAATCAAGCCTAACATAACTGATACCAACCAGAGACAACCCAACCCAAATATAATCTAACTCAACTCAACCGAAAAAGATCTCAATTAACCTCAAACAACAAAATCCCAGCCGGCCTAAACCAGACTAACATTACCCAACACAGAACAGAACCTATTTGATTATTTGATTATTGATTATTTGCCAGCCTACACTGTGAACCAAACCCAATACAACCTAAATCCAACCTTACCGAACACAACCTAAATTAAACTCATGCCATCACAACCTTATATCACTCATATCAACATAATTTAATCAAAACTTATCAAAATAGATTAAAACCAACTTTATACAACCAAACCCAACCTAACTGAACCAGGTCCAACATAACCCAACCCAAAACCAACTAACTAAACCTGATCTTACCTTACTTACCCAATGCCAAACTAATCCAGTCCAACCTAGATGTATGATAACCTAACTTAACAAACGTAATCCAACCTATAGCAACAACATTTAACCTGATTCAACCAAATCTTACCTGACCTAACCAAACCCATCCCAAATCCAGTCTAATTCAACCTTACTTAACCCAATCTAACCCATGCTAATGCAACCCAATCCAATCCATCTCAACTGTATCAACTCCATAAATCAACCCACTGAAAATCTTGGCGTGGCACACCTAGATTTTCAGTGGTTTCTTATTTCAAAGTAAATGTTACTGGTTATCTGATGTGCATAATAAAACACACTATGCACTAGGTTGCTACCCCCCCCCCCCCCCGCCCCACCTAAGAAAGACTGATTTTTAACTAGCTCATTAGCGCTTTGTGTCCTGTTTTTTTTTTAATCTTCTAAGACAAAGTGTCAAACTGTTGCTTTGTTTGGATCAGTACCGTCCTCCATGTTTGCTTGTTGCCAGGCAACTGGTCCAGCCCAAAGAACATTCAGTGCCTGTGTACCCAGTTAAATTAGCCAGCTGCTGGCTGTGCCACAACTTCATATTTCGCACACATAGATGAGGCTGTTAGTGATCTTCCCATCTAACTTTTGGCTCTACAGCAAATAACTGTATTTCCCAATATGTCAAACTTTTTTCTTTAAAAAACTCTTTCGCTTTCTCCAGAACTCATAACTGATTCATGCTCTTTCCAAAGTCAGTATCAAGCCTTCACTGGACAGGCTGCTCACTGCAACACACAGCTGCAGATGCAGATAGTGTGAGGAGGAAACATCTTTTTCAAACTCTTTTACAGTCGCAGGAGAACAACTAAAACGTGCAATGTGTCGACCAAACTCAAACCGACAGCGGATGCAAAGTGAGACAAACTGTTCTGTAGCGCAGTAACTGAGTGCTTCTTACTCTAGACAAACAGCACCTTACTGAGAGATGCACAAATCAAGCTCACGTCAAAGGAGTTAATGGAGGGAAAAGCACAACAGGGTTGTAATATATGGTGCAACAGCTGACACATGACTCCAGAGAATATACTGTATCATCTGTTTTCTTATTGTTGCTCTTATTCTTGAGTCTGGAGTTTTCTCCCAACCACTTGATGTCTCACACCTTTAGTCTGATGCTCTATTTAGAATCCTCTCACCTTGTGACATCACAAGTTGAGCAGTTATAATGATACTTGCCTCCTCACCAGGCATCTCCACCCTCACCTTCACACTTTTACATGTTTGATCTTCACATAGGTCACATGACAAGCTGACGTCTGAAACCAGCATCCTTGGTTGATGCTCTTCCTTTACACTGTTTTTCTGATTCTACGTCTGACATCACTCTGTTCATGTTGGCACACCGTGGAAAAGAGGGGCGGGGTTAAAAAAAAGCTAATTTGAATTTAAAGAGACGCACACTGAAACCGAGCATTTAGACCATAGGCTGTATAATACATGGAAGTGATTTCTGTATCATCACCTGTTTATACAGAATTCTGACGGCTACTGTTGGTGGTCACCATGTTGAAAAAGCTTGACTCAACCTAGAGCTCTCTCCTGGTTTCACTCCTCCCTCTCCAACAGACTACAATTTGTCTCCTTTAGTAACTCCTGCTCCTCCTCCCTTGTTAACCAAGGTGTGCCACAAGGCTCTGTCCTTGGTCCTCTTATTTTACCATCTACATGCTCCTCCTTGGTCTGAGTATCCACCTTGAGTACCATCTCACCATCTCAACCTTCATTCCTATGCCAACGACACCAAACTCGGCTCCCTTCCATCCACTAAGGCCCCCCCCCCCCAGCTGCTAGACAACTGCTCCATCCATCCATCCATCCATCCATCCATCCATCCATCCATCCATCCATCCATCCATCCATCCACCTATCCACCCATCCACCCATCCATCCATCCATCCATCCATCCATCCATCCATCCACCCACCCATCCATCCACCCACCCACCCATCCATCCACCCATCCATCCACCCACCCACCCATCCATCCATCCATCCATCCATCCACCCATCTTTCCATCCATCCATCCATCCATCCACTCACCCACCCACCCACCCACCCACCCATCCATCCATCCATCCATCCATCCATCCATCCATCCATCCACCCATCTTTCCATCCATCCATCCATCCATCCATCCATCCATCCATCCATCCACCCATCTTTCCATCCATCCACCCATCCATCCATCCATCCATCCACCCACCTATCCACCCACCCATCCATCTATCCATCCATCCATCCACCCATCCATCCACCCACTCACCCATCCATCCATCCACCCACCCATCCATCCATCCACCCATCCATCCATCCATCCATCCATCCATCCACCCACCCACCCACCCACCCATCCATCCATCCATCCATCCATCCACCCATCTTTCCATCCATCCATCCACCCATCTTTCCTCCCATCCATCCATCCATCCATCCATCCATCCATCCATCCATCCATCCATCCATCCATCCATCCATCCATCACCTGAGGTCCGCAACTTAGGCGTCATCATGGACTCCACCTTTTATTTTAAATCCTATATCAAGTCCATCTACAAAGCCGGCTTTTCCCACCTTGGAAACATCTTACGACTCCAGCCCTCACTCCCTGACACCATCGCAGAGACCCTGGTTCATGCCTTTGTCCCTTTCCGCCTTGACTACTGTAATGGAGTTCTGTTTGGGCCCCCAAATACTGCCCATGGTTCAACTCCCAAGTCATAAACCAACACCAACTCCTCCAAATGACGGATTTTGTCAATGAAATCTGTGAATCTAGCACCACGTCTCAGGATCAAAGAAGGATTGAATCCGTGGGGATCCTTTCTGTAACGTCAGAAACTTAATCTTTGGATAATCCGAACATTTAAGTGGACTAAAACAAACACGACAGAATTTGTTTTGCAGCCACGATAAACAGTTTCTGAGCTGCTGACTGATGGGAGCTCCCAGAACAACTCCAAAATCTTTAAGCACTTTTTAGTCATTTATAAAATATGTAGAGGAGTGAAGGATTTCTAGAACACCAGTATGCTTAAATCTCATGGCAGGAAACTAAATATAATTCACATTTTGAGGGAAGAACTCCTGTTTCCTCCGGAGCTAAATTTTACGAGCCCCCTTACGAACCCGGCTTGTCATGGGTGGTTGAGCAGTCAGGATTAGCTCACAGAGGAGATGAGTTGCAGGTATGAAATATTTACCTGTGACACGGTGTTAAAAATACATTTTCACTCTGCTTCACATCTTACAGATTGAGAAACACAACATGCTGCTTGAATAGAAGGTTTACCCCTGCTGCTGAAGCTATTCGCAGACACTGTAATGGATATTTTCTTGTCTTCCACTTCGTCTCCTGGAAGGCACATATGAGCAAAGACTGTCAAAGCAAAACAACACAACACAACAAGATAAATATATATATAAATATATATATATCTGGCTCTGGTTGAGTCGGCCGCCTCTGGACAGACACGGTCTCTGTCCGCTGCCTCAAAGCCGCTGGTCAAACAATGCTCAGGCATGTGTTGTTGAGTCTGTCTGCATTTAATTCACAGCTTACTGCTTTAATAGCTACTGCCTCCTGCTCGCTGCTGAACCCAGGGGCCATTCTACCACCTGAGTCACACTATAATAGCTTGTACTGAGATACAGCTGTTTGACCACCTCCTACAGAAGAAGCTGGATGAGCCGCCAGAAGTGTCTGGACTGGGGCGAGATTGTTCATTTTGTCAATGTGTAGCATGTTTGCTCACCTCGGCCGGCGTACACAGCCCTAACACAGACACGGTAAATAACAGATACCAACTAACACTCTCTGAAACCCTGCTCAGAGCCCAGAGAAATCTTCTTAGCACACCTGAAAGCTTAAGCATACCGAAGCAGCAAAGCTATGCATAGCACCTTTTAGGGATTTAAACCTGGGCACACAGTATTTCAACACAAGCTGATGCACCAAATCTGCTGTAAAGTGAGTCACTGTGTGCAGTCAATACAAATAATCAGCCTGCTTTAGTCACATGGCAGTGCTTGAGCTAAATGTTAATGTTAGCATGCTAACAGCAGAATGCTAATGTTTGAGGAGGCATGTGAGGTTTTCATGACGCACGCATGACGTGTGTAGATTTTTACGATGGGGTGACCCAATGGGATTCAGACTGAAGCATGAAGTTCGTGTCTGTCCATAAAGACGAGTGACGCCCAAACGCTTAGAGCTCCCCCTGGTGGCTGGCTGCAGTAGGTTCTGCCCTGTCCAAACGCCATCTTTAAGGTGGCCAGAAACTCAACTCCAAATCCCAATCTTTGGTTTTAAGACAGTCGTTCAAAGCAACGATTGGGGGGAGGTTCACCACTTTGTAAACAACTGCGTGAGCAAATAGTCCAACAGTTCTAGAACAATGTTTCTCAACGTACAATTGCTAAGAATTTGGGGGAATTGGAGTTGTGTTTAAAACCAGAGGGATTACATTAGGTTGTTCTTACTTTACACACCGTTGTACATCGTCTGATCGACTTGGACGTCTCGTTTTAAAACTCGAGATGCAAATTTCTCTGGCATCATTTCATTTTCAAACACAGTGATTTCATTTCTCCTGACTGCCTGAAACGGATTTTGGTACAATTTAATTTGTTAGTCAACAGGAAGTTCAGATCATTTTACTTCTATTGTGCCATTTGTGTGAAAAGAAAGCAGTTCTTTTTTGGATGGAATAATTTACCCATGAAAACTCTTTTTTTTAGCCTTGTTCCCCGTATTTATAAAAGTCTTTTTTCCCATCATCTTTAAAGAAACCATTCATGTTTCTGTTCCTTTATTTTCATTTTTTTTAGTAATTACTGCTCCCTTTAGGATTTAATTTTTCTTTTTTATTTATTTCTTTTTTGTTACGATTAAGTCGATTGAGTGAATTTCTTCAACTTTTTTGTACATTTTACATCTGTTTGTGCTGTTTTATATGTGTTATTATCTGGAAAGGAGAAAACATGTGAAGGTTTTTATTCTGCTAAATCAATTTAGAATCATACAAAATATTTCCCCTGCCATAAATATACAAAAAACCTTGCTTTTCCTTGAGTGTCAGGTTGGGATTTTAGGGCAATTTATCTGAAATGTGTTGAGACTCCACAAGTCAAAGTAAAAATAATCAAAACAGAAGTGCTTTTATATTTTCTGTTTGTGGTTATTATGAATTGTATGTAAGCTTCTACTGTGTCTTTGAAGGTTAGGGAAACTTGAACACATTTAACCAAGAAGCATCGCAGAGTTTTGCATTATTCTTCTTTCAAAAGGCCATAAAAAACGTCCAGCAGCGCTCCTGGCTATTATGATTTCCATTTCAGTTTCCAGACCCATCACAGTTCACCTCAACAAAACAAATAAAAAATGTGAAATGGAGAAACGCCTGAAAGCAAAAACACTCGACATTAAAGGGGGAATCATTTCACACTCCTGCTCATTTACTGTTCGATTGAAGGGAGGGAAGTGCAATCTTTTATTTGGCCCTTAAAAATTATGCCTCCATGCCTGAAAGGACGCCTCCTCCTTCCAAAAAAAAAAAAGGTTCTACAAAGCAATGATTATGTTACCAATGGAAGCTTCTGACTGATTCAGAGGGAGGCTGCTGGAGTGTGCAGTCACATCCATGTGTGGGCTTTAAAAGATGGTCAGGTCTCGTGTTCTTAGAAATCAGCTGACGCTGGCAGTCATCGAGGGACATTTTGTTTTTCTCTCTCCTTCTTTACAGAATTCATCAAATCAAGGAGCTGCTACAGTCTATCCTTTGAATCATGCCAGAGGACCACAACATGATCAATTTGTGGTTTTATCTCCAACGGTTGGTGATGAAATGTACTCTTAATGAATATTTCACCCTGTTGAGAAGTTAAGATAACTAACCAGCACAGAAAATAATGCCCTTCGGAGAGTTTAGATGAAGCACTAATTGAAATGTTCTCTGCGAGCTGTGGTCTAAACGTTAACGCTCTCTGGGAGGTTTTCTGTTAGGTTTTTCCAAACCAAGTCGCTTCTTTAATTCGCTGAAGTATTTAAACAAGTCCTTAAACTTAAACAGAACAAAGGACATTATTCACACACAGAAGGAGCCATGTGAGGATTATAGTATTAAAACTATCGAACTCATCAGCCCTAGAGATGCTTCCTTCTCCTGATTGGCCCTCGTACCTCGTAATAGATATATTTGCTGGTATGGTTTTGGGAGTTCTCTGCCCTTCCAAAAACCTTGGGCAGGGAGAGCATCAGTAAAGAGCCCCGGGAGTCCAGAACAGAGCGAGCTTCAGTGAGGACCTCAGGGCTGTAGAGAATGTTCATGTTTTTAAGAGCAGGCTCAAGACCCACCTTTTTAGCTTAGCTTTTGGTTAATATTAATTTATTCTAATCTTTATTTATTCTAGTCGTTTAGGCTGCTTATTTTCTTATTTCATTTTTATTCATACATTGTTTTATATGATGCATCTTATGTATATGTTTTAGCTTTTATTTGTTTTTAACCTTTTATGACTCTTTTAGGCTCTCCAGTGTTTTCTCTGGGGGAGCCCTTTGCACCGGGGGTGGTGGTTGGCTGTGGTTGTGGGGGCCTGTCACATGGGTTCCTGGTGGAAGTTGGTGTCTGCTACATCTCTCCTCTGGGCCCTGTGTCAGGGTCCTGTAGCTCTGGCTGACTCCTTGCCCCTGGTGCAGATGGCTCCTCTGATGATGTTTTCTCAGCTGGTTCATCAGTACTCAGCCAAAATATATATGTGTGTCTGTGTGGGGGCCGTGGGTGGGGCCTATATGGTTGTGTGGGGTGGGGGTGGTTGGGTGGGAGGGCGTCTGGCTGGATTGTTGTTTTTAAATAGTCTGTAAAGCACTTTGCGTTACATCTTTCTGTATGAAAAGCGCTTTATAAATAAAGTTTGATTGATTGATTGATATGACCCTGATAAAATCAGGCACAGCATGAAGGAGAAGCAGGACTGGAAGAGGTTCCAAAGCCGTGACAAATACTTTGTAAGTATGTGGAATCTGAACGGACTGTCTAAGACAATGAGTCCATCACCTGAAGGCACCTGAACACGCTCATCTTACGGCTGCTTTGAGTTTTGATCTACGATGGTTATTTATGGTCCTCCAGACAGCAGGCTGCTAATACCCTCCCCTTTATGTTAACTTTCATTTGATTGGTGCTCATTGGCTGGTTGTGCTGCTCTGTCTTTATATCATTTGTAAGTGTCTTCAATTTCAGTTGTGTATCTTCCATTTATTCTACATATTCAATGTTAGATATATTTCTTTTCTTTCAGAAACCCTGAACCTTCTTTAACCCCATAATGCTGAACGTATCATATTTAATACATGAGTTTCAAAGACCTCTGTCTCATCATCATGATACTTTCCTTAAAAGCCTGTTAAAAAATGTATTCTGCCCCCTTGAGGATTATCGTCCCACTACAGGCAGCTGAAGCTGTATTTGGTCATTTTCAAACCTGGCTGCTCTCATAAAATCATCCACACACTGTTTTTTTTTTTTTTTTCAGGAAAATTATTGCTAATTTTCAAGAAGTTGCAGAAAGAATGTCATCTAAATTGTAACTCATTTCAAAAATAAACAAAAAGCTTATTTACTCAAAAATTTACTGAAAAAAGTTGCGAAAAAAGTTGCCAAAACCACACAATTAATCAAAAAATACATCATAAAAACTTTTTTTTTTTTTTTTGTGGATTTTGTTAAAAGGGTCAATAAACAGCTGCGTTAAACTAAATAAATAAATAAAATAAATAAATAAAAAAATAAAACTCTCTATTTATTTGTTGGTTCAGGTTTTACAGGGTTAAAAAATTCTAATGTATATAATAAGTTCTTCATTCAAATTTTATTAATTTATTTTTAATTATTCTTTTTACGTTTTTTTTCTTTTTTAATTTAAAACTTCAATGCCTTGGCTTTAACAATTTAGACTCTTTAAAGTGATTTCTTTTTAAGATATTTTTGGTCTTTTATGCCTTTAATCAGAGAAAAGAGGACAGAGCTGGAAACAGGCCACAGGCTGGATTCAAACCAGGGCCACCCTCTTTAAGGCAAACCTCATGGGGCACGACCTAGACCGTTAGGCCACCAGCGCTACTTCTCTTTACAGTTTTAATCTTGCTCTTTTTTTAAGTTTGAACTTTATAAACTTATGACTTTTTTTCCTGTTACAGCTTTCCTCTTATCATCATGTAATATTTATTTTTTTAAAGACTTCTTCATTAGCGATGTGGCTCTAATCCTTGACTGTGGTTTACCGTCTCCTTCAGGCTTTGCAAACCTCTGCTGATGATCAAATCCCAAACATCCGTGTTTTTTTAGTGCCATGATTCTTCTGACTCGATGATCATGGTTGAAATTTAATTTCCCCTTTTTTTGTGGATTTCCTTTTAGCACTTTGTTTTCTGTAACTGAACAGGCACCCAAGGACCACAGGTTGGATTTCAACCCTGTCTACCTATTTATTTCAGTATCAAATAACAAATAAGTAAGGTTGAGGTCCAGAGGTTTCCTGGTCCCTTTGAGCTCCACTTTTGGTCTCCACCACCTATATGTAAAGCTAGCTTATTTGTTGTTCAATTGGTGCATTATGTTCACTTCCTCTTTAAGCTTGTAGCTCAAAGTGTCGCTGTTATCGGGAGCTTCCTGCTGCAGGAAGTGATGCAGTGAATCCAGTGACGGTAACACAAAGCTACAGATGCTCCAAGCAACAGAAACGACTCCTCTGTGGTTTGGAAAAGATGGCTACCATGGCTGAGAGAAACGGGCTAATGCTCCGAGATAAGCTGTGAAATGTACATGCATTATCTGATCCCGCAGGTGGAGGATGAAGTTGAAAGTTGTGCAGACAGTTTGTTCCAGCCTCTTCACAAACAGCACGACTTCTTTCTGCCTTCATTAAATTTCAGCTTTGCAAGAGTTGCCTGTAAGTCTGTCACCTCGGCTTTGAGCGCGGTGCTATAGCAACAGACTGAAGTGTTGATGGAGAGGAAGCAGCCCTGAGAATAAAACGGAGGAAATTTTGAACTCTTACAGTTCAGCAATTCAGCTAATGATGGCTTCCATTCATGTATGGCTAAATTGGCTAACGCCTTTTCTTTTTTCTGTTTTCTTTTTTTTTGCAGATTTTCTCAGCTCACTTCATAAAAATTCGTCCTTCATGGTTTTCTGTCTGTGCTGAAATCTGTGTGTGAGGTGTTTCTGCATCCTCGCAAAGGTCGAGGTTATTAAAAAGATAACCAACTCTGGTCCCACAGCTTTTATGGCGACTTGCAGCAGCTTGTGCTTGGCTGGACACATGCTGACACAGTCCAGACCTCCACAGATCTTTCTACTTTATGAGAAACTAGCACAGCTGGATTTTTAAGATACCTCCTCCTCTGCTTTTATCCTCTCCCTCTCTCTCTCTCTCTCTCTCTCTCTCTTTCCTTCCTCACGTTGGTCCCAGAGGAAGCTGATATGAATGGTGATAAGGAGCCAGATGGGAGCAGAGCTGTGAATCCAGACCAGAGGCAGTAAAAATTTAGAGGTCTGTTGTTAACTCTGGAGGGAGATATTGATTGGAGCTGTGTGTTAACTGGAGCATCAACACTGTCGCACTAATAGCAGCCGAGGCAGCCTCGTAAATACTTAGCTTAATGCTAACCTCAATCAGAGAGTTATAATCTGAGCTGAGGGTTATCTGATGAGTGGAGCAGAAGATCATGCTTTTGTTGGATGTTGTTTTTTTCTCATATAGAAAGCAGATTCGACTCCATCAAACTGACATTATCCTTAAAAAGTCTGCTAGAGAAGCTGGTCCTTTTTTATACCCCTTTCCATTATTTTACTTCCTGTTTTTTTAGTGCTGTCGCGAGGAATCAACAAAAACCCATAAAAATCGATTCATAAAAGCAACATTTTTCATAATCATGCGGTTATTCCATCACCTCGTCTTCAGCTGTTTGTCTTCTTCTTATTTTGTTGGATAATCTGGCAGTTAGCAACTAGCTGAAGGTGCATTACTGCCACCTACTGGACTGGAGCGCAGTGATACAGCACCTGAAATGTAAACACTTTCCACCAAGCGGTTCAGTTCGGTTCGTCTCGGTACGGCACACATTTTGTGTCCCCAAATAACCGACCTGCACCGTCCCACTTTTTGGCTCCCTTCTGTTGGGGAGCCAGACATACTGATCCAACCCCAGAAGGTGGAGCTAGAAACACTGCAGTCTGCTGATTGGTCGAATGAATTGTCACTTCCTGTTCGACAGTAGTACGTTTTAATTTAGTTTGATAGTTTTAACAGTTTGAAAACTATTGCAGCACAAACCCCAAACTCAGAAAGCATTCAGCTCATTGAAACAAACAAAATTCAATTGTGAATGAAATCCCCCGTTAACTTAAACATTGATCACTGGAGAATTAACAAAACTTTGTTTGGTTTAAGTCTGACTTCACTCTGTTGATCTCATTTCCAATAATCCTCAGTCCTCACTAGGGCTGCCAAGATTAGTCGACTAGTCACGATGACGTCAACAATCAAATTCGTCGGCGACTTATTTAATAATCGACGTCGTCGTTTTAATATTTTTTTAAACTTTATTTTTCCCTCAAAACTGCCGCTGTACTTTCACCTGTCTCGTCTGCCGTTCTGTCCTTGACGCATACGTGCAGAAGTGGTAACCAGGGTAACCCGTGATGTCACCGGAAAAGTTATGCCCAACAGTATCATGGCTAGCCGGCAACAGAGCTCAAAAGTTTGGGAGCATTTTTCCAAAATAAAGGAGAAAAGTGTGCAATGCAAAATCTGCAAAGCAGAAATGTCCTTCCATGACAGTACGACGGCGATGCACGAGCATCTGAAAAGACAGCACGCCGTGGCTGATTTATTTTCTGACCAAGAATGACAATCTCGCTAAGCTAATTGGCTAGTTGGCTGCTAACATTAACGTCAACAGGGAGCTACCTACTTAATAGCGATGTCATGTTTGAATAGAAAATTGGTACATTAAAAAAATGTCAGAAATGCTGCTACAAGCTGCAAAGTTCATTAAAAGCTGAATGAACTATGATATTAACTGTCTTCATTTTTAGTTAGTACATACCTTAAACACTTGAAGCTGGAAGCTAATGATGTTAGCTGTATGCTGGTGCAATAAGCTGCAACTTATGTATGATCCGAATAATAAGGTCTCACCCTGAGTTAAATCCACAAACAGAGAGCTTAAAGAAAGGCAGCAACAGAAGACAGACTGCTCAGTACTCCAAAGTACAGATACGAGCATTTCTTCTTATGACTTAAGGAAATGTATTGACTTGGAATCTGTTACTTTGTACAACTTTGAAAATTTCACTTGAGGAAACTTAATAAAACCGCTTCTAACAAAATGAGAGTAATTTAATCAGTTTTCTCAAAAGTAAAAGTTCACTGTGTGTGGTCTTCATAATGAATTCTCTTCTCACTTGATGTGAATGTAATTTTTTGATGTTGCATCAAATTTTAATGTTCAACCAAATCTGAAATATAATTTGAGAAAAACTTAATAATCAAAGGGGAACAAATTAGAGTAATTTTTTTTAGGTTGGTACGAAGTGTCTTTTTTTCAGTGCATGTCATATTCCTCACTGTCACAGGGAACAACCCAAAGGATTTATTGCATCTTATCAGCTTCGTTTCGTTGGTCTGACGTCAGGATGAGTCGGTGTATTTACTGTGTGTTTGACTCTGTTAAAAAGCAGTGAAAGGTTTCTAGAAGCTTCCTTTGGACACTCACTGAAGTCTCTTCAGTGGTCACGTAGATCTTCTGTGGTATCTATAAATCCAGGTTGAGTGCACGGTCAGGTCTGTGAAAATGCCCGCCGTCTGTATTCTCTGTCGTTCTCATTGTGGAGCAGTTTGTTTCATTTCTGAGCGTCGGTCGTCGTGCAGAGGTGTGAAGCTCACAGCAAACAGCAGATCAGGAGACACCTCTGCCTCTCTCTCTCCTTTGCTCCTCGTCTGTCTCCAAGAGACGCAGACAGAACTTGTTCATCTTTGAGAGACGCTGAGAGGACTTTCCCACACGTTGGTATTTGCCGAGCTGCGTTCACACCGCAGTTAAAAGTGACCTGAATCTGATTTTTTTTCACTCAGATGTGACCCATATCTGCTTTGTTCCTGACAGTTCTGAATCAGATACACATCAGATTTGATTTGAAGGTGACGCACACAGAACTGTGTCGCTGATAAAAATGAAGGTGGGAGTCACGCTAGGTCACAAAAAACACGCAGAAAAAAGGCCACAGATTGTTTTGATGAGATTACTGGCTGCCGCCATGTTTTTTGGGGATTGTCTAAAACAGTGGTTCTCAAACTTTTTACACTAAGTACCACCTCAGAAAGGGGGTTTATACCTGATAAGTATATTAATTATTTCAAACAATATAAACACAGTTTGAACGTTAACACTGTGCTAAAAAATCTGTAGCATAACATTGATTCCATTCTGATGCTAGCAGATGCTGTGGTGATCGTTTGCACCTTTGCTCGGCTCACTCTCCTCTTTGAATGATTCTCCACCCAATCAGCACTTTTCTTCCTAGATTAAAGCCGTGATATAAATCTCATAATTTGGCCACCTTCACCCTCAACCTCTTGCTAATGCAGCCTTAACGCCACACGTTTTAGATACTGGTCTATGTCAGCAGCGGTAGCTTTATTTACAAAACTTCAGCTGACATTGACGTCACATTAATGCCGGTACATTCAGAACATTAAGACTCAAATAAACACATTTCATTTTCCAACATAAACTTACTAGAATCTTATATATTTGATGGTATTACATATTTTAATTTTAACTTATTTTATTTATTTTTAATTCCTCCACGTACCACTAATGGGAACCTAAGTACCACCAGTGGTACGCGTACCACACTTTGAGAAAGGCTGATCTAAAATCGTTGATTTTTGCGGCAGCTTTTTGAAAAAAATGTTACTATTTTTTTTTTTTTAGGTTTTTTTTGCAATAAAATTGTGGCACTTAGCAGAAATCGCAAAAACTAGTTCCAGTTTTATTTTAATAAAAACATAATTCCTTTGAAATCAAAAGCAACTTGATCCAGTGTGAATAAAACAGCACAGTGTTCCGAGTTAAGTCTCTCAGTAATGTCTCTCTCTCTTGCTTTCTCTCTCTCTCTCACACACACACACACACACACACACACACACACACACACACTCTTCTTCCAATATCATCACACATGTGATGATGTGTGTTTAGTATGAAGCTGTTAAAGATATATCTGCAGCTTCATAGGTAAAGAAGTGAGTTTCACGGGGGACCGAACAGCCATGATTGGAGAACCTTGAGGGGGCGGGTTGAACTATTATGATTGGTCAAATTTGCAAATAAGCTACAATGATTGGACAAAATGGCAAAGTGGCCCAGAATTCACGGGGTTGGTTGAATTTGCGTTAATTTGTTGCGATTGCAACATCACAACTTCCTGGAGTCATTAATGTTCACCTAAACTTCAGGATGGTGATCTGTGTGGACGCAGCCTTAGAGGTGTTCTGTCTGCAGACGGATGCACAGCTCGAAGCTTTTAGGAGCTTTTAAAGCCGTGAAACCTTTGAGAAATAACATTTATTTACCTGTTTCGCAGCTCTGTATTCATTAGCAGCGATCGCTTATCACTTAACCACACCGCTCTCCCTCGCTCGGCCTTGCAGCAGCTTCTGGTTAAAAATATAACTTCACATCTCTCGGTTTTTTTTATTTATTTATGTTTTTTTTCTTTAATGCATTTGCACTTTCAATTCTATACAATTTAAGTTTAATTTAAAAGTATCAAAAATTCAGATTTTTTCAAGGCCGTCCTGAAGATTTTGTTTCTGTTCATGCAGAGATCAGTCTACTTTTTATTTTCAGTTTTATGCTTTAAACGATGAAAGTTCAGACTTTTTAAAGCTACAAATGTACTTTATTATTATGCACTTTTATTTCAAAGTGTTTTCTCTGGGTTTGGTGCATATGTGAAATATTTGCGGTCGCCCGGTTCTGCAGTTTGACTCATGGATATAGATTTAGCGTTTTGTACTTTTTGCCTCTGTGTCGACAAGATCAAGTTCCATCTGGCCGGCGCTGACTCATCCAGCAGTAAACATCACCCTGTTCAAACTGCAAAGGCCGTCAAACAAACTCTGCTTCTACGATCTATCAAGCTTTAAAAACTCACAGTTCTATATTTTTTTCTCTCAGAAACAGGAAAGAGTCTGGAAAACATAATTTCTCTAAACCTCGAATCTCAAAATGTAACTCCACAGGCTCGGACCATTTCAACTTCTTATTCTGATAATTGGAAGAAAAAATAAATGTAAAGTTTTGAGATATGCAACACTGGAGTGAGATGATGAAATAAAAACATACTTGGACTTTAGAGGAAAAAAAAAAAAAAGAAGGAAAATATTCTTTGTGAATTGAACGGCTTCGTTCTAGAGTAAAGACAACAACAACTGCATTTCAGCTCGTTGCATCAGTAAAAAGACACAATTCGGAGTACAAAGTCAGAGCCTGAAACAGTAGTAGTAGGTGCCTTTCATGCTCTAACAGTTGTCATTTCAGTTCAGATCAAATGTGACACAGTGTGCAGCATGAAGAGGTGAGGCAAATATATTTGCAGGGTTGAACATGGCTGCAGGCTTTGTCCCATTTGGAGGGTTCATTTCGAAGACTTTAGTCTGCTGTGAGAAATGTTAATGCTGTTTTTATAACCGAAAGTGACGTGAAGAGGATTCAGTCACGTCAGATATTCAGTAACTGGCAGTGTCGTCTGTCTGTCTGTCTGTCTGTCTGGATGAATGAACGTGAGGACCTACCTGTCCCGAGGTCGGTGTGCTCCTGAGACATGTGCTGGCTCTGGTGGACCCATTCCCCGTTACACTTGAAGAAGATCTGGAGAGCGGGCCGAGCCTGACACCGCAGCTTGATGGGGTTGCTCTTGACGATGTAAGCGTCGACGGGTTCCTCCAGGAAGTGCGGCAGCGTCCCGGATTGGCCATGCTGCAGGGCTTCACCTCGAGGTCCTACAGAGCAACACGAGGATTAACACAATTAGACTCAAATCATGAAAGCTTCAGGGCTTTTTTATAATCCTGAGAAGAAACCAGCTCCATGCATATGTTAAAAAAAACATTTCTTTAATCATTAAAGCGCCTGAGAGGAGGAGGTTGATTTTGGCGCCCCCTGTGGACAAAGCTATACCTTTTTTTGCAGCGTGCTGTGACGTAGTTCACCAATCCTGTCTGTCACCACAGATGTGTTCATTATAGTGATAGACCGATATGCTTTTTTTTTGCTTTTTTTTTTCAGGGCCGATACTGATACCGATTATTATCCGTGCAGAAGGCCGATAACCGATATTTGCAGCCGATATTCATTTGCAGTAAAAGTGAAAATATTGGCATCAAAATTTTGAATAACACAAACTCTGATCCTTAACTTTGTTTAAATGCCTTTCAGCACATGTTTATTTAACATTTCCCAGGCTCAGCAGCATGTCTAATAAAGGTCAATAAAAATCTAAACAAATAAATAGCTCCCTTAAGTTTTCTACAGTATATAAACTGTTTCAAAATTTCAATACGACTAAAATGTTTATCTCTTTTTTTTTTTAACTTCAAACAATAACAATAACAATATCATTTTCAAGAGCCAAGCAAGCTGTGAAAGTTAGAATAAGTTCATAGACTGTGAGATAGTCACGATGCTAATTGCGTTAGCCGGTCAATGGGATTTTCCATTCATGTTAGCATTAAGCTAGCGGACTTTCGCTAACCGAAGCAAAGTAGTTAAGAATAGCTTTCCTTTGCCAAGTTTTGAAGTGACCTATTATCGGCCGTCGTATTAAAAAAAAGGCCGATGCCGATATGGGTCAAAATGACAAATATATGCGCCAATAATTGGTTTTGCTTTGGTTAGCGAAAGTCCGCTAGCTTAATGCTAACATGAATGGAAAATCCCATTGACCGGCTAACCCAATTAGCACCGTCTATCCCTAGTTCATTAGCGAGGTTTTAAGATGGTGGTAACTGGTTATCCAACCAGATTCCAGCATGAAGACTCCTGCTTTAAAAAGAAAGACAAAAGAACAAAATCCACTCCTGCACATTTCCAACCATCTCACATTTCTTCCCTACAGTAAAAAAAAATAAATAAAAAACTTCAACAAACACAAAACGCCTGAATACAAGCTCACTCCTCTGTCTTCCCCGAGCTCCCACAATCCCTCACTCTCTCCCTTCCCCCTACAACCATGCCCAACTAGTAGCCATAACTCCTCACGGCGACGGCTCTCCCAGACAAATCGTTTTGAGGCACAACGTGACAAATAACACAAGAAAAGAGCACCACAGCATCCCGACAGTCTATTCTCCGCCTCAGCTTTAGAAACAATAACTCACAGGACGTCCACAGTAGCTCCTCCAAAGTGCCACAGTGACGCACAGACAATGCTACGGGGTGTGTTTTTCTTTTTCAAAAAAACTAAGCTGAGATTTGTTTCAAAATCCTGAAAAAGTACCATCCTGCTTTGCTTTTTAATAATTAATGTGGGCGGTGTTGTTCTTTTCTTAACGTTTTATTCTAAATGTGTTTTCTGAAAGGTTTGAGGGCTCCCCGGGGAAATATGACACACTGGGTCAGGTTATATCAGCCGCAGTGTTGCTACGATATATGATGTTTTTATTCTCAGTAAAGAAAACAAATGGCAACACCCCCGTTTACAGGAAACATCCTCAGGATAAGGCTGACATGAGGAACACAACCTTAAATATAATGCTGTTTTTTTTTTTTTTTTTAATGCTGCAACAGGAACAAGTTCACTAAAGTTCTCCTCAGACTTAGCGAGGGGAAAAGTTGATATCCTGATAATAAGCAGTTATATTTGGGGTGATTGTCTAAATATTCATCAAACAAACAGCAGCAATCATTAATGTCATGTATAGTGAGTGGGTGATCGTGCAAAATAGAATTCCCACATATCTGTCTGACAGTTAAAATATTGCTCTGTCCAATGAAATGAGAGCAAAAATTTAAATATCCTCCATAAAAAAGACATTGAAGTTAAGTTTGGGGTTTACTGCCTTGCTCAAGGGCATCTTAGCAGTACCCAAGAATTGAATTGCTACTTCTCCTTAAAGAGCGATATTCTGCTGTCCTGTATCCCAAACATGGATATTAAAGTACCAATCCTGGATGTTCACACTGAGCGTGTGCAGATTTTCAAACCTCTACACATTCGTATGTCATAAGAATCCGTTCATCATCACACCAGGATCTCCAAACTGGTTCCTGACAAATTGGAGAAGCGGGACTCAAACACCGAGGTCAGCCCATAGCTCTGTGCTCTAAGGCCTCCAGAAGGCTGACCAATCAGAGGGAAGGGGGTTTGTGGAGCAGGCAGCCTTAAAGTGACAGCAGCTAAAATAAAGTGTTTCAGACAGAGACTGAAATAAAGGTTTTCTAAAACACCAGAGAGAGCAAAACAGGATTTTGTTTTTTAGCTGTAGATCATGTAAATATAAGACTATAGGCACCAGAGGGGCATGCTAACGACTAAAAAATAACAACAACAACGCCCCTTTAACTGAATTTGAATCAGCTCCTGACCCCTGACCCTGGAGACTGAGTTCAATTTTGGCTTCTCATGATCATAAGAACATTAGAATGGAAGAAAAAATATTTAAAACTTTTTTTTTAAAGGTTTTTGAAAAGACTTCAGAGAGTATTTTTGGGTTATGTTTTTTCCTTTTATTAGTATATTTTGCATGTTGCAAATTTTGCAGATTTTACAGGAGTGCATGTTAATTTATTGTTTTTATTGCTATTATTTAATTTATTATCATAATTATTTTACAAGTTACTGATTTATTTTTCACTGTTCTTTTAAGCTGTGGTTCAATAAATATTCAAGTTATAAAATCAATGAAAAACTGTGTTTTCAATATTACTCAAAATGATCGTGATTATTATTTCTGCCATAATCGCCCAGCCCAAAGCTACAATCTGTCCAGACTTAGACATCTTTGCCACATTGTCAACAGGAAGCGTTGAAATAATACATTTCATGAATGTTCTGGACTCCATTCTGGGAACTGATTTGGTATGATGTGTGTAATCAGGTCGTCCCTGGTGTCGTTGTTGCTGCTCAGACTTTATAAACCGTGTAATACAGTTTTGACCAGTCAGAATCAAGTATTTGGGCTAATAAAAAAGGTAATGTTGGTTTGAAATGGATGATGAAAAAGTGTCGTCTAATCAACCCGTCAGACGGAGATGGTAAGTCTTGGTGACGTTTTTTAGTATAGGCTTACCGCCTACGCTGATGACATCCCGATGATGATCAGACTTCTGATCTCTCAGATGTTCGCTGACGGTTGATTCAGCAGAAGCTCCCGCTGCACTCTTAACACATTAACAGGCTTTACCCCCACCCCCCCCCCCCCCACCCTCCGTTTCCCCCCGTTCGTCTGAGGTGCGTTCCGTCGGCGTGTTTTGCTTCTTCTCAGACCCTGCAAGTGTAATTACACTCTGACTAATCCCCTCGTTTGCTGGAACTTCTTTCATGCGAGTGTGAAGGCTGTGGAGAAACGCGCCCATCCTTCACCCGCGTGCCTCATGATCCCAGCTCCTCACACTGCACGCCGCCTGTTTCTCCTCAGTGACGGGTGCACCTCTAAAAAAACCCATCAGGATTAGAGAACCCACTCTCTCTTTCTCTCTCTCTCTCTAGCTAATCTAATCCTCCTACCTTTCCTGCCGGATGTCTCCTGATTGAGGGGAATAGATAAAAGACTCGGTGTGATTCCCTCGCTGTGAAAATCACAGTGTTCACTCTGCCCCCCCCCTCCACCTCCTCGTGCGACACATCCACATCCCTCGTTTCCTGGAACTGGGGCTGAACAAAGAGACATGCTTTTAATTTCAAAATGACTAGCCCCAGGCAAGCTTTTCTTGTACAGAGCACTCCAATTTGTTTTGCGCACCGAGCATTGACACGGCATGTTTGTGTTTGGATAGATGCAAAGCACAGACGTAGAGGATGCACCCAGAAGATGACGGATAGGAACATGAATACACAAGCACGCAGTTGTCAAACAAAGCCACGGGCCTCGGAGTAATAACTTATTTGTTAATTGATCGGGTATTATACTAATGCTTGCCAACATGACAGCTTAATACCTGCGACTAATACCTTGGATAAACTGCAGCAGGAAGGTTGAGGGAGGATTTACGGGCTTTATTCCAGAGCTAGTTTCTGTTGACTTTTTCCTTTCTTTATTTAGCGGGTGGGAAGTTCGCCGCACACAGATTAGGTGAGAAACAGGAAGAGACACTGCGGTGTGGTTCCCCGCTGAGATTGGTGCTGAAATAAGTTACTCTGAGGCAGGCGCGGAGCCAGTGTCACATTGCAGAGGGGGCGGGGACTTGTAGTGGGCCCTTATAGCGTATTGGCTATTTTACTTGTTAGCAATTCACATTATGGACCCGATGTGGATTTGAGCTTTATTTGCCGCTGCCAAAAAGGGACTGAATGAACGGCTTTAGCTTTGTAAATTTAAAAAAGTCTCACACTTTGAACCATCAAAATATGAAAGAAAATCATAGATCAACAAAGAGACTCAATTTGCTTCGTAAACGTCCAGATATTCTGTAAAACAAAGTAAACCCAACATTAGACGCTGCGCAGTGACAGCATCTAAAGACACAGCTGATCAGTTAGTAGAGTTAATATTGGGAAACAGAGACAGAAGGGAAAAATGGAGAGAGTGTGGATTACGATGAGTTGTGCAGCACAATGTGCACTATTTCAGCACCATGGACAGTGCCACGGATTTATCATTAAGCAGCGACCTGCTGATAATCAAGCACCACGACTGCCGATAGGCTATTTCAGCACCATGGTTGGGGGTTGAGTTGCTGAGAAGAAGTTTGTCAGCGGAACGCAGGAGGCAACAAGATTCTTCCTCTGCTCTTGCTCCTTACGCTTTAGTGCGCCCGACTTGTGTTTTTTCATTTTAAAGCTATTTAAGCGAACACACACAGAGTAAGTAACGAGGGCTAACTGCACACTCAGAGACCACGGTGAAAAAGACCGCGCACGTACGCACGTCAATCAGATGTGACTTTCTGTCAAATGCGCGTAGACCCACAGGGAGAGAGAGAGAGAGGTTGACAGACAGCGCAAGAGAGGTTGACATGGTGAGTATGACGTCACATTAGGCTACCTCCTCATGGTGTTTCAGAAACGCTCTGATCTGGATTGCTTTTTCCACTTATATTTACGTTTATTCTCACACTTATATCCTTACAAATACAGCAGTAAGAGACTGACTTTCAGACTTGACGTTTTTGTTTTTTTCGCCACCTGTCTTGTGGTGGGCCCCTTCGTGACCGTGGGCCTCTGCCCCCCCGCCGGCTCCGCTACAGCTCTGAGGGGGAAACACAAGCACTCAGGTTGTCTTTGCTCGCCAAAAATGCTGATTTTAAAAGATCGTGAAGTCCAGCGCAGGATGGGTGCAGGAGCTGCCTCCAACATCCGGAACTGAAGCCGTCGTCTGAAATCTTCGATACGACTTGGTTCTCTTATTGCTTTTATAACTTTATTACGTCGTTGTTATTTCTGCTGCTTCCTTCTTCGATTGTAAATATTCATTAAAAAAAAAGTCACATTTATTAGCTTCAGTTTATTTAGATTTCCTTTCAGAGGAAGTTTTATCACCGGGCCCTGCTTGCAGACAGAATATGATAGCCCTGCTCTGGTTTTATGTTTGCGCTTCTGAATTTTCCATCTATTTGCATAATCTCCGGCCGGTGCAGGACTTTTATTAGTTCATCTGCATGTTTCCAGGACAGACTCAAGACCGATACGGCACCTCAATATGCTCCTGAGCTGTCAGTCAGAGACCGCAGTGGCCTGCGCTTCACAGTTTTCACAGTGATCTACGAGCAGCGCTTCAGCCCGGCAATAACATATAAGAGGCACAGATACATCGAGCGGAGTCTGAGAGGAAAACAAGATATCAGTGCCAAAGGGTTGAGTGATGGCTCCGTCACACACACACACACACACACACACATGCTTTCTCTCTCTCTCCCTTTCTCTCACACAAACACACTTTTGTCCCGGGAACTCAGACACGATGACACACGAAGGTGAAATGTAACCTCACGTTGAACCACAAATTTCTTCCTCACATGCAAAATTAAAAGCAACGAGTCCTTGTGGTCTCTTATGTTCAATGTATTCATAGCTTTTACTCGAAGTCTAAAATGAAACGAGGGGGGAAAAGAGCCCCTTGCTGATTGGACTAATTTGGTAGAGCCTCAGGGTGCCGGCCCGGGCTGCTTCACGCCGAGGAAGATGACTTGTAGTGATTTGGAGAGACTGGAAGCAGAATCCAGGGCGATGTTTGCCAAATTCCCTTTCAGCGAGCTGCAACCTGGAATCCTGGCAGACAGAGCGCTCTCCTGCTTCCATCTCAAACACCAGCTGTTCCTGTGGGCACCTGACTCCTTGACAGAAAAGATGGCAGGGTCAACAGTAGGTGCTTTAATCGCCTCTCTGCACAAACTCTCCACCCCAACAGGCCTGATGTTACTCTGTTCTGAGCAGAAGCAGCCAAAGGTGTGTGTGCTCGTGTGTGTGTACAGCCGCTCTCATGTCATCAAAAATGCAGATAACACTCTCCTCCTTCCTGCTGAGAGTCAAGATCAGGACCAGACTCTGAAAGAGTTCATCGACTGGTGCAACAACCGCCGCCTGCATCAGGATGTTACAGAAACAGGAACACGCCGCTGGATCTCTGCACGGAGAGTGGAAAGTACAGCAGCTGGTGAGAAAACAAAGAGGAACACGGCAGCTTCGCAGCTCTCTGATGATAAACTCTGTCTGCTGTGGTAAATCCAGTCAGAAGGAGTCAAAGAGGGAACGATGTCACTAAAACAAATCAAACTTTTGCACTCACACTTCAGAGCTGCAGAGGAAAAGTGTCTTCACTGTGATTTGGAAAGATCGATGGGATATGAAGCATCATCTAAAGCAGTGGTTTTTAAAGTGGGGGCCTCAGAAGCTTGGAGGAAAGGGGAAAAATGGAATCAAATTATTTCTATTTTTCTATTTAGTTATTCTTTTAACACAACCATTTGTCCTTAACGTACAACAGTTTCAAGTTGTACTCAACCACACCTCCTGTGACATTTCAAACTTGGGCATGATGATGTCATCATCTGTGTCGACTGGTGGTTTGCGTATGGCGAGCCGTTTTAACATTTAAAAGCTGAGTTCGACTATCCGAAATTCGAATTTTGACTAGGCGAAATGTGAGTTACAGATATCCATATTTCAGTTTTGATTAGGCGAAATTCGAATTACAGATATCTTGAATTAAATTTCGCGTAGGCGAAATTACGTCACATTTGCCATTCATGTGTATTGGATGACTCATTGCGGATATCCAAAACGTCATTGCGGATATCCAAAATGTGAATTACAGATATCTACAAATGAATTTCGCCTAGGCGAAATTTAATTTAGGATATCCGTAAATACTTTTTTAGATATGTTAAATTGAGGCGAATTAAAGATATCTGTAATTTGAATTCCGCCTAGGCGAAACTGAATTACAGATATCTTGAATTCAAATAACAGATATCCAAAATTCATTCAGAAAGGAGGACACGAGGAGGTGAGGCTGTTAAATGATGTCATTCATCCGCCTGACGCCTCGCCTCCTCGTGGACATATCGAGCATAAACCAGGCTCACGTAATGATGATTGGTTAAATTGCTCAAAAATCAAAATTCTTTCACATATTTGAAGATTTTTCAAAACAGTAGAATATATTTACCCCTGTTTGGTTTTGTGTTGAAGTGCTCATTTAACAACAACAACGACGAACATCTGCAGCCTGGTTTCACTGATGTTTATTGATTTTAAAGAGCTCATCGATCGATTCATGACAAGTGCAAAAGACTTAGATCATCACTCTCCTCCTCCTCCTCCTCCAGGTTTTTGTCATCGTCATTTTGTGCTACTTCCTGAATACTTCATGTAAATTTTGTTTTTCTTTTTTTAGGCTGTTTTCTGATGGAACATATCAAGTCCGGATGAATCTGATCACTGATCCATCTGTCCGTCTCCGATCTTAAATGCCAGTTAAATTATCAGCTGTTCTGCTTCCTGATTATCTGAAACCAGCAGCTCCGTCGCAGCAGCGAACCACCTGCTCACCCAGCAACACGCTGCCAGCAGAGAAGCTTCAGCAGGACGTTCTAAAAGTCTCCTCCAACCTGAACGACATCTTTCAGAGAGACTTTGAAGGGCGCACAGGAACAGCTCCACAGCTCCACTCGCTGCGATGCAGAACTGATTGCCGGGTGGATCCTGTTTAAGGAGTCTTAAAGAGGCAGTTGACTTCTGAACCTGAACCTTTTTTCCTCTGCTGCACTTTACAGGAGGTAATTGTCACACCTCTTTAACACACAATGTAGTTCAGTCTGTTTGACGGTTTGTACAGAACAATTAGTTCTGGGTTAATGTGGGTCACTGTTGTTCATGCAAGACGTGGTCCAACACGGCGGCTTCCTAAAAGAGTCAGCAGTTTTATGTTTGAAGGTCAGCAAAACGTGTTGCTGTAGCGCTGTTACACTCAAGTTATTGTAGCGTTTAAGGATTTAGATTGTGTTGTGTTATTTAGAAAGTTCCAGATCATGCAAAAAAAAAGGAAAAAATAAATAAATGCAACAACCTGCTTGAATCTGGAGTACGAGAGCCGCCTGTGGTTAGCATCGCAATCCAAGCGACTCCTCTGCAGGAGCTCTGAGGACGACTACCATTAAAAAAAAACAAAAACCAGTGCAGCTACAAATCCGATTCAACAGATCTCAACAGGACGTTCTGAATACTACGTTTGTAAGATGTAGGCGGTTTGGAAAACAGCCCACTCGTGGGCAGATCCAGGTAAAAAAAAAAAACAAAACAAAAACAAACAAAAAAACAGGTTTGACCGTTTGTGTTCTTATAAATTTGCACAAACACTTTTTGTTGCTTTCAGTTCGAGAGAATAATGATGGGTTTAAATGACCTCCAGCTCCCAGCTTCGGTCACCACAGCACCGCCACTCTCTCAACACTTCGCTCTTTGTTGTTCTCAATGCCAGTTTACCTGTTTGTGTCCCTTTTGTGCGCTCCTCTTCACTCGCTCTTCATGAATGCTGTTCATTGAACCAGGATGAATGCAAACACCCACTGCTGCAGCGGCACAAGTGTAATCTCTGATTTCAAACCTCCAACAGGTGCAGGCCACAAACAAATGAAACTTCAGAAGAGAGAGCGTGGTTATGTCTGTAGGTTTGGTTTCATGCAAAGAGCGAGTAGAGCTGCTACAATCAAAAGCTTCATTGCCTTAATGTGTTGTCCAGTAAACAGTGATTTAAAGCTCTTTTCTTCTTTTGATTTATGCTCCCCTAACGTCTCTTTGAGGACTCTCTGTTGGCGTTGATTACAGTGACACCTGTGGCTGGAAACGGTAGTGTTTTTCTAGGATGAAGAGTTCTGGAGAGCAGATCTTTTTTGTTCAAAACAAATTTTTAAGGTAATGTATTTATTTTTAATTACACAGAGCTAATGTTTAAAACACATCAAAAATCAAACTTTGTAAACTCAGTTTTTAGGTGAGCAGACTTTCTGTTTCATGTGCTTTAAGACCCGTCAGTAAGATTAGGGTTAGGGTAGCAAAGGGGTGGAAAATTTACAGAAAGTTTCCTGAAAATTTCAGCTCACAAATTTCCAGCTTCTGCTTTCTTTTTTCTTAACAACTTGAATGAGGTTTTCAAAAACTATCTTAGTTGAATAACATGACTGAATGACTGCTTCACAAGCCTCCACGTCTCTGGATCTGGACTCCAGAAGTCCTGTCAGGGTCAGGTTTGATGATCGTACTGAGGTGAATATATTTGATGGTTTGGTGAAACTTGAAGTGATGGACTCATTTAAGATAAACTAACAAATACGCATCAAAGTGTGTTTCATTTTTAGAGGCTAGCTAGCCACCTAGCTTGCTAGTTTTTGGTTAGCTCTGCCAGATTAGACCACTAACGTACCGAGATAAATATAATTGATGGTTTGGTTAACATTTAAGCTCAACTAACAAATACGCATCAAAATGTGTTTCATTTTTAGAGGCTAGCTAGCCACTTAGCTTGCTAGTTTTTCGTTAGCTCTGCCAGATTAGACCACTAACGTACTGAGATAAATATATTTGATGGTTTGGTTAAACTTTAAGTGATGGACTCATTTAAGCTAAACTAACAAATAGGCATCAAAATGTGTTTCATTTTTAGAGGCTAGCTAGCCACTTAGCTTGCTAGTTTTTGGTTAGCTCTGCCAGATTAGACCACTAACGTACTGAGATAAATATATTTGATGGTTTGGTTAACATTTAAGCTAATCTAACAAATACGCATCAAAATGTGTTTCATTTTTAGAGGCTAGCTAGACACTTAGCTTGCTAGTTTTTGGTTAGCTCTGCCAGATTAGACCACTAACGTACTGAGGTGAATATATTTGATGGTTTGGTTAAACTTTAAGTGATGGACTCATTTAAGCTAAACTAACAAATACGCATCAAAATGTGTTTCATTTTTAGAGGCTAGCTAGCTAGCCACCTAGCTTGCTAGTTTTTGGTTAGCTCTGCTAGATTAGACCACTAACGTACTGAGATAAATATATTTGATGGTTTGGTTAACATTTAAGCTCAACTAAAAAATACGCATCAAAATGTGTTTCATTTTTAGAGGCTAGCTAGCCACTTAGCTTGCTAGTTTGTGGTTAGCTCTGCCAGATTAGACCACTAATGTACTGAGATAAATATATTTGATGGTTTGGTTAACATTTAAGCTAATCTAACAAATACGCATCGAAATGTGTTTCATTTTTAGAGGCTAGCTAGCCACTTAGTTTGCTAGTTTTTGGTTAGCTCTGCTAGATTAGACCACTAATGTACTGAGATAAATATATTTGATGGTTTGGTTAAAATTTAAGTGATGGACTCATTTAAACTAAACTAACAAATATGCATCAAAATGTGTTTCATTTTTAGAGGCTAGCTAGCCACCTAGCTTGCTAGTTTTTGGTTAGCTCTGCCAGATTAGACCACTAACATACTGAGATAAATATATTTGATGGTTTGGTTAAACTTTAAGTGATGGACTCATTTAAGCTAAACTAACAAATTCGCATCAAAATGTGTTTCATTTTTAGAGGCTAGCTAGCCACTTAGCTTGCTAGTTTTTGGTTAGCTCTGCTAGATTAGACCACTAATGTACTGAGATAAATATATTTGATGGTTTGGTTAAAATTTAAGTGGTGGACTAATTTAAGCTAAACTAACAAATACGCATCAAAATGTGTTTCATTTTTAGAGGCTAGCTAGCCACTTAGCTTGCTAGTTTGTGGTTAGCTCTGCCAGATTAGACCACTAACATACTGAGATAAATATATTTGATGGTTTGGTTAAACTTTAAGTGGTGGACTCATTTAAGCTAAACTAACAAATAGGCATCAAAATGTGTTTCATTTTTAGAGGCTAGCTAGCCACTTAGCTTGCTAGTTTGTGGTTAGCTCTGCCAGATTAGACCACTAACATACTGAGATAAATATATTTGATGGTTTGGTTAAACTTTAAGTGATGGACTCATTTAAGCTAAACTAACAAATACGCATCAAAATGTGTTTCATTTTTAGAGGCTAGCTAGCCACTTAGCTTGCTAGTTTTTGGTTAGCTCTGCTAGATTAGACCACTAACTAACAGACGTAAGTAATGAGCACTGAAGTGAGCTAACACTGGTTAATAAATGAGTTGTAATGATAACTAGCTAACTGAACTTGCTTACTTGTGAAACTTGCAATGAATTATGTTAGCTTCACTTACTTAGCTAGCTAGAAAGAAAAATGTTTTGTCAGTTCCTGATCTTAAGATAAATACAAAGCCTATGTCGCTAGCTAGCTAGCTTGGTTTATGACTACCAGCATTCATTTACCTACCTGTTTATTTGTACATAAAATAGTGGATAGTAGACTGATTATTTGGCTAATTGTCTTTTGTTTAGCAATGTTACATCAGGCATATTTGCATCTATGTTTGCTTACGACAAATATTTATGACTATTCATTACAGTTAGACTCAGTTAGGGAACATTAATTTATAATGTCATTTAGAAATATTGTATTAGACAATATGTTTAATATTTTTACATATATCTGACCAGGTAAATGTAGTTAATATAAGTTCCTAAAACTTCCAATTAATTTCTGAAATTTCCAATGAAAAGTTTCCAATTTAGCTCCAAATGGCATTTCAAAAGAACCATTTTTCTGTAAAAGTGAGACTAGTTCAAGATCACTTATAAAGTCCTCAAAGGGCCTTTAAAAGCTAGGCAGAATCATTAGCATCTCTGATGAGAATAACAAATTAATCAGCTTTTTCAGTTTTGCAATTAAAGTCAGAATCAGCTGCTCTCTGTTACCACGCTGAAGAGATGACGAGCGTGCAGTCGGAGATGTTCTGCAGAGCTTCATTTGCCGCTCATCTCTGCCTCTGAGCAAACACTGACTTTCAGGGTATGTGTCTGAGTACATTATAAGAACAAATACAGCTGGGTGATGGTCAACGTTGCATTAATTATATATACCCAGTGTGAGGTGTCTTCATAGGCTGCACTGGCGCAGTGCAGCGCAGCAGATGGACGGTCTAGATTGAGGATCAGAGGTGAAGACAGCAGAGGAGATGGGGGTGGAGGGAGATTGGTGAAGCAGATGATAGGTGGGTGTTGGAAGATAGTGAGAAGCACTGGGGGAGCATCTGTTCAGATCAGCCGAGTGCACAACGAGGAAAGCAAAAAAAAAAGCAAAAAAAGAGAAAAAGCTTAAAAATCAGCAGGCACTTCTCCCGTTTTTGGTTTTTGGTTCTCAGCCAACTGTGGCCCACTGAAGGAGCACAACCTTGCGATATACAGCGCCCACACCCACTTCCTCTCAGTCTGCAGGGATTTGTGAATGACAGCTCTGCCACAGGGAATGAAAGACAGGCTGGGATGGGATTTCTTGAACTCAGCGCAACGGCGAACGAAGCGAGGAAGGCGGTAACACGTGGAAGCCTGATTGTGTTCGATGTTTTGCAGACAGCTCTCACTATTCAAGCACATAAAAACACTTCAGCCTCCTTCTTAAAGTGCTCCCACCGACAAGCTGACGGGTAATGAACTGCTTAGCAACCAAGGGTCGAACAACAGCTGGAAGATTTTCCTCAAAATTTAACCTGTCTGTGCAGCTATTCACCTGTTTCACTCCGTGACTCTTCTCCTCCGACATCCCCCTCAGGGCCCGGAGCTCAAACTGTTGGGATGACAGTCTGCAAGACTTTAGTTTGCAAATACTTTAGAGCATCTGTTAAGATGTCTTAATATGAATGCATTTGATCATTGGAGTGGGAAAAAAAAATCAGCCAATAAGATTCAGTTATTCAGTCCACCCCTCCTCCTCCTCTTTTAAGCATCTTCAAGTCATCTTATCGCCAAGGTAACTTGTCTGCGCTTCTTTATATGTCTTAAATTCATTAAAAATATAACGTTGGTCTTAAAACTGTCACTCAAAGGTCTTAAATTTCTTGGACTAGTTAATGTGATTTTTTTTTTTTTCGAGAAGGAGACGTAAAGAGGCTACTAGCCACTGATAAAAATAATCTGCAGGCTGTGATTGGCTAGCTAGCTAGCTCTCTGGAGAAGGATGCAGACCTGAGCAGGCAGAAGGTTCGTCCGGCACCTTGATGGCTCAGCAAATCACAAAGTCAAACGTCCTCAGGAAGAGGTGCAAAAAAAAAAAAAAAAGAGTGAAATGAAAAAAATAGAAGCAGAATTAAGGCCATAAAACTGAGGCTCATCATGATGTTTTCAGAAGTTCTGCGTGTCACTTTCTGTTTAATAAACAGACAAACAGTAAAACCTGAATGAGTCTCACTGAGTGACACACACGCTATGCTTGGGTTGTAATACAGCAGGATCCCAGAATTGTCGTCTTAAATTTAATTCAAGGTGGTATTAAAAAGGTCTTAAAAAGTCTTAAACTTGAC
This sequence comes from Labroides dimidiatus, assembly GCA_030710495.1. Lineage (NCBI taxonomy): Eukaryota > Metazoa > Chordata > Actinopteri > Labriformes > Labridae > Labroides > Labroides dimidiatus. The sequence goes on along the minus strand of CM061157.1, from coordinate 27,216,790 downwards.
TCGCTGAAAGCTGCAGATACCCTGTAATAAGAAACGACTTACTGCAGCCGACTGACTTTAAAAAGCTCATTTTACTGTCAAAAGGACTGCATCGTGTTTCTCATTCAGCTACCCCCCACAGAGCTGTCAGTCAGTCAGACGGGAGTTTAAAAACCTGGACCTCATAGACGATTAGAAGACCAGCTATTTACTACTTAGACACTGAACAACGTGTATAATTTATGGCATATAAATAGATACATTAATCACACCTTTATTAGCCCATTGTTTTTTCACCTCCTCAAAGAATTGATTCTCATATCTGACTGAAATAACTGGCATCATTATCCTCAAAATCAGGGGTAATATTAGGATTTATATTTATTGTATTACAGCACAATAAATAGTTCAGAGTTTACCTGTGAAATTCATAAACTCTCCCGTTGAAAACAATGTAGCTATTCCACAAACAGGGCAGACTGTGAATAAATCAAACGCACCCATCCTGCTGTGTGTGTTTATGAAGCAGCTGACAGCTCTCAGTCTGAAAAACAAACAGTGAAGTCATATCTCCTGTTCAGACCCTCAGAATTAAATTGAACACCTCAAAACAAACGAACACCCGTTAAAAAAAAAAACACTTCACACTGTGAGGCTAACAGTTTAGCGTGAGTACATTAGCTTCAGCTCGCGTTAGCGTCAGCTGCTGAGAAGGAGGATGATTGACAGTTAGCTTTGTCTCAGACTCTTACACGGAGACAGGTAAGGCTAGGCTAGGTTAGACTAGCCTGAGCTAGGCTAGGTTAGGCTAGGCCAGTTTAGGTCAGTTTGGTGGTTAGGCTAGGTTAGGCTAGGCTAGGATAGGCCAGGTTAGGTTAGGTTAAATTAGGCTAGGATAGGCCAGGTTAGGTTAGGCTAGGTTAGGCTAGGCTAGAATAGGCCAGGTTAGGTTAGGCTTGGTTAGGCTAGGCTAGGATATGCCAGGTTAGGTTAGGTTAGGTTAGACTCGGCTAGGATAGGCCAGGTTAGGTTAGGTTAAGTTAGGCTAGGCTAGGCTAGGCCAGGTTAGGCTAGGTTAGGCTAGGCTAGGATAGCCAGGTTAGGTAAGGTTAGGCTAGGTTAGGCTAGGATAGACCAGGTTAGGTTAAGTTAGGTCAGGCTAGGCTAGGCCAGGTTAGGTTAGGCTAGGCCAGGTTAGGTTAGGTTAGGTTAAGTTAGGTTAGGCTAGGTCAGGTTAGGTCAGGTTAGGGGAGGTTAGGCTAGACCAGGTTAGGTTAGGTTAAGTTAGGTTAGATTAATTCAGTCTTGGCTAGGCTATGCTAGGTGAGGTTATTTATTTAATTTTTTTCATGATCAAATGCATTACTTTTTGCTTCACGAGGAGCAGTCACTTTGACGTGAGTTGTTTTACGCTAGCTTGCTGGCGGCGGCAACCAGAAGTCCGAAATGGGTGTATTGTATGAATATATAACCCCCCGTGAAATGGGTCCCCTCTGAAACACTTCACCATTGCACATGTTCCAGATGTTGTTTGGGCTGCTCATGGCCGTATAGCGGTATATGAAAAATTCATATCGTAACAAAAATAAAGACCAGTTTTTCGATACGATCCCACATACCACACAGGCCTACAGTGACATTGATTAATGACATTTCAATTCATTTCAATGGGGAGAATTATTTGACAAACGAGTAAACCGAGTTACGAGTTCCATTACGGGACGAATTAAACTCGTTAAGTCAAGGCATCACCATTAAATTAACTACAGTATGTTGTAGTTTACAATTCCACCACTAGATGTCACTGTTGTTATTTACACCATAGAGTCATAAGCACTGTATTCTGATGTATCGTCATATTCTACAAACCTTTACGTTGCTGTTTGTCGATTAGAGTTCAGATGAGCTGTTAGCGTGTTAAAATGAGCCACTGAGGTTCTCACTGGGGAATCGAACCATTTCCCTGGTTGGTCAAATAGGATGAAAGCACTGTTTATTTTGGATGTTAGGATCTACAAGTTAAGATGTACCTCACGTCTCCATGGTTACTGATGTTGCCGACAAACTGGTTTCTATGCATGGATTAGAGTGGAGCCGCTGCTCTTTGAAACGATATCAGTGCTGCTCAACCTGAGTGTGATGTCAAAGGAAAATGGCTGCCGTACGGACATAATGAATTCCAGACATTTGCAAAACAGCGGGATTTAATTCGACGTGACACGCAGACCAAAGTGAGATTATACAGCATTATTTCAAATCACATCCCTGCTTCCCTCGTGGGTCCACTCCCCCGGTCCCCAGGCGAGTCTCAGTGACTTCAGTCAAACTGCAGAAATGTCAGAAGCTCTAAATCTGCTCCTCTAACTTGTAATTTTCTTTAGCTTGAGGAGTCACACAAGCCATGCCTCTCTCCTCTGCCTCTCCGACTCCTAAAAACAGTGTGGCCTCAACAGAAAAAGGAATGCCAGAGCGCTTTGTTCAAATATTGATGCAGACCTCTCTTATCTGTCATCTCAGGACACAACACACACACGCACACACATGCACTGTGATTGTGTGTGTGTGTGTGTGTGTGTGTGTGTGTGTGTGTGCACAAGTAAAGAACTCCTTAGAAAAGACAGTCCTCTTCACACACACATCCAACCTGAAGATGAAGAGACTCTCTGCTCTGATCAACTCCACCACACTCACAAAAGCAAATCTTTTGGACTTTGGAGTTTTCCTCTGTTGATTTTCTGCCTTTTTTTCCCCTCCTCATACAATTCAAAAAATGTCCCACAAATCTGGTTCTCTTTATCTGCAAAGCCGGGCTTCACGCTAAAAACCGCGCTCGCACATATGAGCGGCTCAGTTAGACCAAAACCCTTATCTGCTGGACAGCAGCCTCACTGCAGCAGCAGGGGGTTGGGAGCCTTACTTAAGGACACCTGGGTGTTGGAAAATAGAGGATGGGTAAGCACTTCTCATGCACTCGCCTGTCGAGATGTATCCTGGGTTTTTTTTTTTGAGCAAGGGTACAGTATTGTAGGTGTTTGTGAGGGGAATAACAACAAGCTGCCATTGCTTTAGAGATGTTGAAGTGGAGATTACAGCAGAGATTTTCAAGGCGCAGTCAAAGGAAAGGAAAAATAGGCTGAATTTTCAGTCCGTACAGCCTCCATTCCTCTCCTCTCCTCATGGTTCCTCCTTCATAGATGCAGAAGAGACGCGTAAAGAGATATGGAGGCTACAGCCTTTGAACATAAAGACACAACAGTGATTTGGGGGAGTTATTTTAAAGAAAGACGAGTTACAAAAGATATGAGACAGCTGCAGCATCTTTTCCCTCAACGTTTCCTCTGTGAGCTTTTACCTCAGACACGACACGGAGGGTGGGGAGTTCTGCTGTGTCGTAGATTTACAGAGAGCATAAATGTAACGGATCATCATCATGAAACCGAGAAGCTGAAAAACACCAGAAAGAGGAGGAATCTGAAAAACATGAGGCGACCCATTAGAGGTTGATAAAGACTAGCTAAAACTAGCGTTTAGCGACTTTGAAGCTGATGAAATAATGAGGTCATCATCACATACAAGGCTATGCTAACTGGTACATGACACGTTGGAGGGGCGGGGCCTCAAACACTGAGGTGTGCCCATAGCTCTGCTCTCTCAGGTCTCCAGAGGGCAGACCAATCAGAGTGAAGGGGGTTTGAGGAGCGGGGAGCCTTAAAGAGACAGCAGCTCAGAAGAAGCTTTTCAATCCAAAACACCAGAGAGAGAAAAAAAGGATTTTTTTTGAGCTGCAAATCACTACGCTGGCACAAATACCCCCTCTTTAAACCATTTCCTGTATTACATGATCCTCTTTCTACTGAGTAACTTCCTACACATGAGCCCAAACTAGCATTGAGGCACTTAGTTGCTTCGTTAAGTAAGCTAACACACACATTTAACAACTTTCCAGCTAACACTGTTAATGTGGCTAGGAGGAAAATTTCTACAAATAAAATAAAATCCACAATAAACTCTCACTCTCCAGCTTTGCTTTGTGGTAAATTCTTAAAGATACGCCTATGCTGGCATTAAAGCACTTTGTAGCATAGCTAGTTCAGCTAATGCTAGCCTTAAATAACTGTCTTGCCTTAACTTTCTTGATAAAAATCAAGCTAACGATTACTTTTTAAGCTAACATAACATTTGTCCGGAAGAGAAGTCTTGAGGATAAGACCATACTCGTTTTCAACCATGTTGTGGTTAAAATAAATTGAAATACAAAGTTGCTATCTTGCTAATGGCATGCTAACCTAGTAGGGCTGGGAAAAAAATTGATTCTGTTTTAAGATCGAGTTTTAGGGTCGAATCGATTCATATTTTCATAAAATCGCTAAATCGAGTTTTTAAGAGTTTTCCCCGTTTTCCCATTTTGCTTTCGCCAACTGGCTTTCCGTAGTCTTCTGCAGCGCGGGTATTCTGAGCTGACCCCTCCCCCTGCGCGCGCAGCACTTGTAAACTACAGACAACAAACAACATGGCAGAAATAGTCGGTGGTCGAGAGCAACTTCTTCCCAAAAGGGGTATTACGATGTCGATAATTTGGAATTGGTATTGATTTACTGCATCAGATGAGGGACAAACAACGCCTCGCTGCAAAGCATGCCAAAAGGCTGTACTTGTCGCCTGCGGCAGCACGACCAATTTGCTCCAACATTTAAGGCGAAATCATGCTGCTGAATGGGAGAAGTGTCGTCTTCTTCGAAAGAAGGAAGATTGATCAAGCAGCAGTGACACAGACAGCACTAAATCTCTAAAGCAAGCAACTCTTCAGCAAAGTTTTTCAAGCTGTGTACCGTACGAGAAGAGCGGAGCAAGGTGGAGAGCAACTACGGACGCTATTACCTTTTTCATAGCCACGGACATGCTGCCAGTGTGTATTTAGTTAAGATGTTTCAAAGATTTTTTCCTCAGTTGTGAGGATGGAAAGACTGCACACTGTTCAGCGTCACTTTATTTTGGCGAACGTTTACAAATGATTACCTTGTTTTTTTTTCAAGTCTTGTTGCTGCACTTTAATAAAAACAATAAATCCTGTTGTTGGTCATATATTTGCAGTCTGCAGTTATTTTGTTTTTAAAGTGAAGGAAAAAATCGAATCGTGAATCGAAGATTTTTTTTTGAGGCAAAATCGTCCAGCTCTACTACCTAGGATATCTTTCCATTTGTGAAATTGGTAAACCTGGTTCGGCCTACAGCTCTCTGTTACAGCATGATAAAAAAAAAAAAAAAAAAATGGATGTATCGAAGCAAATTTACGTCTTTACATCCTCACTCTTTCCTCTCGGAGCAGAGCACTTCCCCGTTTCCTGGAGGATTTCCTGGCAGGTTGACAGAGAAAACAAGGAAGTACAAAAACGCCATTTGAGAGAGAGAGGAGTGTGTCATCCTTTCCTTCAATTTCAACACATAACTTTTAGGGTAAAAACATTTCTTTGCGACATGTCTGCACGCAGTTTGAACAGCGAGAGATCCGAGTGACTGGAACAAACATTCCCTTCCCTTCAGACTTTCTGCCACAGAGTGTGTTCACTGGCGTTTTTCTTGGTGGAGGTTGTTGGTTGACGGCCATATGCAGAGAACGATGAGAGGAGGAATTCGGTACATGATGCCACTTCTAATTACACAACATTTTTTTAAACTCACAGTCGACATTTTTGTGAAAATCCAACATTAATCAAAGATAAACGACGATCTTTGGTGTAAAAATGCGGCACGATCCATCACTGAGTGTCATTTCTGTATCAGGGGGACATTTATTGGAGGTTTTATTGGATAGCTGGTGTATGTGGAGACATAAAACAAGGGTAGACTGTGATGAGACAACGGCAGAGGTCGAACCAGGGACAGAGCAGTTTAATGGTACGTTTATTAACCATTCAGCTACCAGAGGACGGCAGTAAATGTGGCTTTAAGTAGAGTAAGTGCATGACTAATGCAGCAATGGAAATGAAGTCGCATAATGTTTGTTAAGCTGTTATAATGTAAGTCGTTGGGTTGATGGTTTTATATAGAGATATAAAATCAAGAATATATACAGCAAGTTCAGCAGAATCTGCTGTGATGCTTCTACACTCGGCGTGTTTTGGTTGTAAAAACAAGCAACGTATTTTAAGCTGCGTGTCCACATATGATCACACCGCTCAGCATATGTGTGCGTCTACAGTTTGTGTGAATATGTGTCACCTACAAACACCCAGGTGGTATATGCATCTTCATCGCTGTTGTGACAGCTTGCCAGCCCGGCTTTGGCAGGCGGGAGATAGTGCTTCCCTCGGCTCTCCGATAATCAAAGAGTAAACACGGTGAAGCAAAAGTGGGTTACCTGGATGTCAAACTGACAAACAAAAAGTCTTCCCCATCCACCGCCCGACAAATGCATCTCTGTAAAGGTTTAACTCTCATTCAAATCAGCACAAGAAGGGACAAATAAAAAAAAAAAAAAAAGCACCAACATGTCTGCGTGACTTTAATATTTCAGATGTCAAAGAATTCTCTGGAAGATTTCCCTGCAGCGAAGAGATGAGGACTGCAAACTGAAAGCACAGCTCATAAGCTTCAGTCTGGTGCACGTCAGTGCAGAGAGCAGTGATAATCCCCGAGAATCCACTCAAACTCATGACTCGACTTTTCATATGTTTATAATGGCGGCGGCTCAGTGATGGACAGTACCAATTTAAAGAGACGCTCCGATTTCAAACACCACAGCCTGGATGTGAGACTCGTCCTCCAGTAATTAGTCCTCCTCGAATATTTTCCTCAAACTTTGCTCGTTTTTAACTTCCCAAACAAACCGAGGCTTCATTATTCTGTTTGCTCTGGAGGACACATGACCTCTGAGAGAGTGTTTCTTCTTCTTTTTTTACAGGTTAGCTTGATAACTTTTTCAGCACTTTGCTGTTTGTTTGGAGCTCAGAGCCAGAACTGTGGGTATGAAAGGTGTATTTGATCAGTAGTTTAATGAAAACTTTATTATTAGTGTAAGTCTATATTAATAAATCTCTCTCAAAAAGGATCCATCATCTGACAAATTATACCACAAACATTCATCTGAGAATGACTTTAAACAATGACCAAGAACCACAGACCAGTGGCTCTAAACTGGTCTGGCTTCGGGACCCACAATCACCCCTGTAATGAAAAGCTGCGACCAAATCAGGGGGAAAAAAATTCAAAAAAAAAAAGAAAAAAATTTGATCCAGAATATCAGGAACATAAAAAATAAGGTTAATGGTAAACCACAAACAACCAGCAGGTGGCGATGCGAAAAGGCAAAATATTCACTATTATGTTCCTTTAGCTGCATTTTAACTAAAATCAAAAAGTGCATATTAGGGACAGAATATTTAAGAATAATCAGCACAAACAGGAAACTAGTTTCAAAAAGACTCAAAAAAAATATGTAGCTAAACAGCATCACTTAGCGCTATTATCTCTACCTACTGTTGTGGATGTAAACAGACAGTATGCCGCAAAAAATACCCTTCAAAATAAAAGCAAAAATTTTTTCACAGAAATTCTCTTTTTTTTTTTGAGTCTTTGACTTAAAAACAGGTCTGTGATCCACTCATTGAGAAAGACTACCAAAATATCTGCGAAATTTGGATTTTTTTTGTCATCAACTTGATTGTTTGCATGCATGTCTGCTCATAGCAACACGACATGTATATGACAAGGTACAAGGTAAAAATTTCCACTAATATCAGTTTCACTAGCGAGGTCCAGACATCAACATGACAATGAAGCAGTTTTGTTAACATAACGTGAATAACTATTTTGCTGGTTGTATGAAGTTGTGGGGGAAGCTTCGGGAAGGAATCCGCCGTAGCTCCCGGGCACGACGAAGAAGTGAGAAACCAAGAAAGGGATTGGAAGGGTTTACAGGAAGGGTGGGGCGTACGAAGCGAGAACAAACAGGACTAGTGGTGTAGAAAATTTTATACGTAAAATATAGCTTCTGGGACACTCTGAAGTCTACTAGTAAGAAGAAACATAAAATTCTCTGCCCTTTGCATTCTGGAAGAGTTGGATGACGTACATTGGTTTTCCAGCAGCATGCCATGTCTGTAAAAATAACCAAAGGATGCCCCAAAACAGGTGAAGTAACTGGACACGAGCCAAGTTACTGTTCACTGGATGTTAAAGGATTACTGTATAAAATAATGAAGCTTAAAAAACCCAAGAAAAACTCTGAGTAACATAGTCATAAATATAACATAGACCATTTTTTTCCACAGCAAAAGACGAGCGACGCAAAAATGCAACATGCCCGTTTTAATCTGCAGTTGTCTCCCAGAGTGAAAAACAAAGCCATAAATCTGCTGATCTTTGCCCTAGTGAGACGCCGTTGAGGCTGGCCAGGCCTCGATGCTGGAGCTCGTGGAAATCTGATCTACCTGAATGACCAGCTGGACTCTGAAGAAGCAATACCTTAAAGATGCATTAACCAACATTGGCACAAAAGTCAAATGGAAGAAAAACTGTTGCAACCAGGTTCAAAACCAAAGTATAAAAGCAAACTCATGATGACTCATCTACTTTTAGCCTCTGCATCAATCAGGAAGGATCTTCCCTCCTTATAGGGAGCTAACCTAAAGGAGACTTGTCTTTCGACAGAGACGACCAATCCGGAGACAGGAGCGAGGAGAAAGTAACCATCCTCTGGGTTATAAAGATGCTATTTGTTGGTCATGTTTTCAGTTGGTTGGTTGGTCAACTCACTTGCTTTGTTCAAAATGGCTCGCTTTGAATAAAGTATGGACTCAGCCTGAACTGGACTCTCCTGATGATTGCCTCTGCATCTTCTTCTTCTTCAAGAATTTTGGCATAGGGACATTAGAAAATGAAGTTATGAAGTGTTTAGAAAGAGGAACGCTGGGACCACCAAGACAAAGCCAACAGTTAGTCTTAAAGCTCCACTAATTTCCCAAAAATTCTCATGGAAAAGTTTCCAACTTTGAAAATTCCCAGAATGTTGCAATCCAAGTCTTACAGAGGAAATATGACAGATAAGGGGCCTCTAATATTTAATTAAAAAAAAGTCAAATTACTTTATTAAAAAAAATCAAAAACAGCACGTTCACACTCTGCATCATGTCAAAAATAATTTGATTTTTATCTCAGCCTCTCGATCAACTTTTTCAGAAGTATATCAGAGTTAAATCCGTTTACTGAAACAATGCCAGGGAAGTAGTGTGCTGACAAACATGTTTTTGTTTTCACTGTGAAGCAGTCAGAGGGAGGACAAAGGTCTTCAGCACCGACTCTTCAATTAAAAAGCATCTACATAACACACCATTGTTCTGCTTCTCTTTATCACTCTTCACTTCTTCAGCGGCGGCGGCGGCGGAGGAAAAAGCAGCTGCAGCGAGCTGTCAGATGGAAAAGTAGAAGATAGTTTTCAGACTTTTTCAGCTACTGCCTGAACTTTATTTCCTCTTCCTCCGGTGTGTGCCGTACACACCGTTAAATGCTTGTGGCGTGATGGAAGAGGGCTAATTATTGACTCATTTAGTTCCCATTGGTTCCCCAAAGAGTTCTTTAAGTGGTTCGAAGCTTCCCTCCTGTTACCACCTGAGTTTCTATCACATCTAAAAACATGTTTCACAGTCACAATGAAGGGAACACAGACCTGGAATGAGACAACGCTGCATCTCTCATTCTCACTCTTAACCTTTTCTTGAACTATACGAGTCAGGCAGAGCGGGAACAATCTGTCAGTGCAGCTCCCGAAAACAAACACCTCGTGTTACCGGATTTAGATTTGCAAGCTCTGAACGAGGCGTCACGGCAAAACCTACAGTGGAGAGCGAAGAGGACAGTGAGGAGGAAAACTGATCGAGCAAGAGCCGGTCAAGACTTCGAACTCGCTCGACGAGAGTTCGCTGCAAAACAAACTTATTCTTACATCATGAGGTTTGAGTTCAGGGCGATGTTAAAACGCCGGACTGAGCTTCTACATCTGGACTGTTCTGACGGATTTAAGGAAGAGATTCAGACGGTTACAGAAATGTTTTAAAAATTCAGAACACCAACTTTTTGTTTTTGTTGTTGTGTTTTGTCTTTCAGATTTAATGTTTGTGCCGTCAGCGACCTTCAGTTTAATTAGCAGCAATTTAGTGGAGTCAAAAAAAAAAAAAAAAAGAAAAAAAAAAAAATTGGATTTAATTTGGTAACACTTTGAAAACATGTCTGGTTTAAAACATAGAGAACAAAAAACAGAGAGAAACTGGAATATCTGGTATTATTAGGGCTGGAGAGAAACGATTAAAGACTTTTTGTTGTTGCTGTTTTTTAAAAAAAGCCTTTGAAGAAACTTAAAGACCTCAAAGAGTATTTTTTGGTTGTGTTTTTGGAGTATTTTGCATACTTTTATTGATATTATTTAATATGTTATTATTATTTCACTGATTTATTATGTTACTAATTTATTTTTGATTTTTCTTTCAAGATGTGGTTCAATAAATACCCAAGTTTTGAAATGAATGACTTTATTAATCATGATTTCAATATCAATCAAAATAATCATAATTATAATTGTTGCCATAATCGTCCAGCCCAAGGTAATATATTCTCTTCAAACTGTTTCTAGTTGCCCAACTTTTATCGCTAACTGTGCTGTTAGCTGTCTTTGCGTCTCAATGCGTCACTTTTCCATTCATCGGTGCTTTAATTTGTGAAGATCTGATCTTTTCTTTGTTCCTAAAATCCTGGAGAGGAGCAGCCAGTCGGATTGATCTCATGTTTGTACGTGTGAACAATAAAATCCTCTGTGCGCAGCAGGTGAATAATGGAGTTCCACAAGGCTCAATGCTTGGACCGGTTCTTTTCTCTTTATATATGCTCCCTCTTAGTATTATTATGTGGAAACATTCTTTTTCTTCATTCCTTCTGCTTATTTAAAGGTTGTTAAGTTTAATACTTGCACGCCCCGTGTGTTTGGTTTAGTTTAAAGTTTAGTTTAGTTTTTAGTTTACTATTCAGACATGAGGTCCCTCCTGAAAACGAGATGTAGCATCTCAAGAGGCTAACCTCTAATAAATCAGACGACAGGTCTATGGTTCATGGATCTGTCACTAACTTTAGTTCTTACTTTAGTCCACTTGTCTCCTCTTACCTCCCTTCCTTCGCCCACACACCCAACACAGCATGGTGTGGATTTGCTGTTCATCATGAGACTGGGGTCCACATTCAAGATTTCCTGCTGCTTAACAGAAGGTTTTTTCTTGCCGCCATGATGGAGGGATTCATGATTGGCTATATGGATTCATGTTGGGTGTTGGATGTATATATGTGTATATATATGTATATGTGTATCTTTATATGTATATATGTATCTATGCATATATGTGTATCCTTAAAATGAGGAGCTTTGCGCTCTATTGTAAAGTGTCTTGAGATAACACTTGTTATGAATTGGCGCTATACAAATAAAGATTGAAAGTGAGAAAAAAAAAAAAAATGACGACGACTTAGAACTGACTTTTTTTTGCCAGGATAAACTCTGACTGTCACCCCAGAAGTAAATAACCACAAAAAGAATTCCACTAAATAACCATAAGGATACACAATATTAAAATAAAAAACAATATATAAGTTATATCCTGACTCAGAACCAGGTGGAGAAAAACTAGTCTGGGCTTTGGTTACCTGTAGGTTTGATTACTGTCCTAAGACGTCTATGAAAACTCTTCGTCTGGTTGAAAACTTCTCTTCTTCTGTGTGAATATGTGTTTCATGAATAAAATAATTAATATTGGCAAAACCTCTTTCTCCTCGAGTTGAATCACTTCTTCATGGTATAAAATCCCACACATGATAATGAACATTTAGAATGAAAAGGGTTAATGTGTACCAGGTCTGCCAAGATTAGTCGACTAGTCACGATGACGTCGACGATCAAATTCGTCGGCGGCTTATTTCATAATCGACGTTGTCGTTTTAATATTTTTTTTAAACTTTATTTTTCCCTCAAAACTGCCGCTGTACTTTCACCTGTCTCGTCTGCCGTTCTGTCCTTGACGCATACGCGCAGAAGTGGTAACCAGGGTAACCTGTGATGTCACCGGAAAAGTTATGCCCAACAGTATCATGGCTAGCCGGCTACAGAGCTCGAAAGTTTGGGAGCATTTTTCCAAAATAGAGGAGAAAAGTGTGCGATGCAAAATCTTTCTGACGAAGAATGACAATCTCGGTAAGCTAATTGGCTAGTTAGCTGCTAACATTAACGTCAACAGGGAGCTACCTACTTAATAGCGATGTCATGTTTGAATAGGAAATTGGTACATTAAAAAAATGTCAGAAATGCTGCTACAAGCTGCAAAGTTCATTAAAAGCTGAATGAACTATGATATTAACTGTCTTCATTTTTAGTTAGCACATACCTTAAACACTTGAAGCTGGAAGCTAATGATGTTAGCTGTATGCTGGTGCAATAAGCTGTGGAGGACGGCTGGTTAGAAGGCCTGACTAACTAACTCACCAACATCTACTCCCTCAGGCTGCTTAATTGGTTAAACTTTGTTCTGGAGTAAACAGGAAGCAGACGTGTGGTGTGGAGCGCCTTTATTAACGTGTTATAAGCAGCAGCGTTCGCGTCTCGTCTCTCAGAGTTCACTCTGCGCCTCTTCTCTGCTGCGCTTTGGAAAGCGGGCCTCTGTTGACTGACAGAGATCACAGACAAAAGAAGATAATTGCTTACTTACTCTTTCCCACATAGCCTTTGATCCATTTTGTCTTTTCTGACAGAAGAGAGACAGCGGCATAATTAAAGGCATTGTGTGAAGTATACAATCTCAGCCGGCATCACGCTGGAAAGCTGACAGCTCACTCTAATGTGAGGAGGGCCTCCATAAATAAGTAAAAAGCCTCGAAACCTATCTCCTCACACTCCTTTTCTCACACTTGTACGCCCATAGCTTTCTGAGAGCTTTAACACAGACCACATATAAAGATGGGACTCTATTTTGGGATAAATTGATGAATAAATTATCACTGTGGGCAGATAGGTGAGAAAAGTTTTAGAGCTTTGGAAAAAAAGAAGAGTTAAGACTCGGTGCACAGCCGCTGTATTAACACCATTAATCATCATCTGTTGTTACGTACGGGGATGAAGATGGAGGATGACTCCTCTCCCCTCTCGGATCACGTCACTGCTTTTATGTTCGATTAAAAGAACAAAAAAACAAACAACAACAACAAAAAAAATGCAAACGTCGAGCTCGGGAGCAGAAAAAGCGGCATATTTCATGAAAGACTTATGCCTCGAAGTCTTATGGCGATAACTTTATCGACGGCACAAATGGTTGTTGACACAGAGCGCTGCTATTTGTGCAAGCTGGCAGTAAATAACACAGAAGGTGCCCGAGCTGGCGGAGCACCAGCAGCACAAGTTAAGTCATTTCAGCACAGAAAAAAGAGCCTCGGCTGCGTCTGAACAAAACACTTTGCCTTTTTCGTTTTAAGTTTTATAGTTTTAAAAGAATCTCACAGGGAAGAAAACGGGTTGACTACACCTTTAAATTGGCTCATTAACTGTAATGGGCTCGTTTGAGAAATAAATGTCTTTGTGCTTTAGAAGTGCTAATTAAACACAGAATTTGTTATGTGTTATTAAGGCTGCACGAAATGTGTTCCCGGTGCAGCAGGACTGCATGAAAAATGAAATATTAATCACCATCATTAAGCCATAATAGCCCAGCGCACATTATTTGTGTTGCGCTATCCATCCAGGAGGTAAAGAAGAGGCTGCACCCAGAACACGCGGTCAATTAATTCATAACCTGTTATTCCAGCTGGCATTTTCAAAAGCAGCTCACATCTCTTTCCTGTGTTAAGGGAGGCTTTCAACACGGTGATGGATTTAGTCATTATCATGCCTCTGTGTTTGAAGACAGGTGAATAATTCCTGCTGTGGTTCCGTTTCATCTTCTTACAGCCACAGCAGCTCTGAGGGGCTTTTCCACCGCTAACATCGGCGAGGAAAGGATGTAAACATGTTTTTGAAGATGTTTGTTTATTTCTTAATTCACTCGTTGATTTGTTTTGTGTCTGTGTGTGTGTGTGTGTGCAGGGTTGTGCTCTATAGCCTCTGTATACAGTGAGCACGCTCTAACCAGCCTCCTGCTGATGGGATGATTAAAATATGCTGACGATCAGCCGACCTGCTGTCCATATGTCACACATAAGGTTAGAATCTTAAGATACTGAACTTTGCTTATTTGCACACAACAATCCATACGGCTGAATCTAAAAGGAAGATCACTGACTTTGCAGGTTTTCAGGTCGTGAACCAAAGCGATGGAAAAAATCATAGTTGGCTTTGAAGGGAAACAAATGCGACACAACACATCTTTTACCGAGAACCAAAGCACTTTAACTTTTATCTAAAGCACAGAATGGACAGTTCACTGCATTACATTTCATGAGACAAACAGCTATTTGCCACATAGAACAGAACAGAATAGAATATACTTTATTAAAACAAAAAAAACAAACAAAGTTGAGGAATGCTCCAAAAACAGCTGTTTGGAACATTCCACAGGTGAACAGGTTCATTGGAAACAGGTGAGTGTCATGATTGGGTATAAAAGGAGCATCCCTGAAAGGCTCAGTTGATCACAAGCAAGGATGGGGCGAGGTTCACCGCTTTGTGAACAACTGCGTGAGCAAATAGTCCAACAGTTGAAGAACAATGTTTCTCAACAATGTCAAAGAATTGATGGATTTGATCATCTACGGTCCATAATATCATCAAAAGATTCAGAGAATCTGGAGAAATCTCTGCATGTAAGCAGCAAGGCTGAAAACCAACACTGAATGCCCGTGACCTTTGACCCCTCAGGCAGCACTGCATTAAAAACCAACATCACTGTGTAAAGGATATTACCACGTGGGCTCAGGAAGACTTCAGAAAACCATTGTCAGTTAACACAGTTCATCACTACATCTACAAGTGACAGTTCAAACTCTACCATGCAAAGACAAAGACATATATCAACAACCCCCAGAAACACCGCCGGCTTCTCTGGACCCGAGCTCATCTGAGATGGACTGACACAAAGTGGAAAAGTCTGCTGTGGTCTGACGAGTCCACATTTCAAACTGTTTTTGGAAATCATGGACGTGGTGTCCTCCAGGCCAAAGAGGAAAAGGACAATCTGGATTGTTCTCAGGTCAAAGTCTCAAAGCCAGCATCTGTGATGGTATGGGGGTGTGTTAGTGCCCATGGCATGGCTAACTTGACCACCTGTGAAGGCTCCATTAATGCTGAAAGGTACATACAGGTTTTGGAGCAACATATGCTGCCATCCAAGCCACGTCTTTTTCAGGGACGTCCCTGCTTATTTCAGCAAGACAATGACAAGACACATTCTGCACCTGTTACAACAGCGTGGCTTCATAGTAAAAGAGTGCAGGTACTAGACTGGCCTGCCTGCAGTCCAAACCTGTCTCCCATTGAAAATGTATGGAGCATTATGAAGCAACAAAGCTTCAACAATTAGTGTTCACAAACACTTGTTGAGTGTTGTTAAATGGAAAGGTGATGAACACAGTGGAAACATGAGCCTGACCCAACTTTTTAGGAACGTGATGCAGGCATCAAATTCTTCATTGGAACTGGGGTTGTACATTTGTAGAATTTTATATACATGTAAGGTGGTTTCCTCATCGTTAATGTAAAGCAGTAAGGAATGTAGCTTGTTAAAGTCTCTGTTTCTGTATTTATATTTAAACTGTATCTCTGGTGTTGTTGTGCTCCGGTCTCCCTTAGCGATGAGGAGACTTCCTGGTTGTTCCCTGTCACTTCACTAAAAAGATATTCAGATTTTTCAGTCTGGACTAAAGTGATGAAACAGCAGACCTCTGAAATCCCAGACACACATCATCAGAGTTACCTCAGCACTGCCTGGCAGACTTCAAAGCTTACATCACCGTAAAGTGTTGAGTTTGAGAAACGTTCCTGAGAAGCCTGATGGACGTTGTCGCCAAATCCCAAAGGCCAGGCGTCAAACATCTCAGCTTCCAGCTTTGAAATTTCAGATCTGCAAGTCTGCAAACTTTATGAGAGCATGAAACACAGTCGCTTTATTTCAGGAGCATCTTTCTGTCCCCAGGATGGCGAATACACTAAGCCAATTCACCGGCTTCAGACTGGAAGCCTTTAAGTCGAACATTATTGAAAATGAACGGCGCAGTAAGAGAATATATCATTGTTCAACCTGTGACACCGTGATTGCGGCACATCATATTCCAGCGTCTGTCTTCTGAGCTTTACCGAGGAGATTAAGAGCTATCTGAGGTTTCGGGTTCAGCTTTAAGGCTTTGTGAAAGCCTTGAACATTTTCAAAGGCTTATCTATAATTTGAAAAACACTCTTTCTGCTTTACAGGAAGGTGTTAACTTCTGCCAATATCAGTCTGACTCATTTTTGTGCATCGGCCTCAGTTTTCATTTTCCCTCTGGAGAATTAAGGCGCTGCGGAAAAAAAAAAGATTGAGTGCTGAGCGATTCCCTATTCATGATATTTATTCCTTTATACATGAAACAGAAAGAAATCAAAGACAAAAGAATGTACGAGGACACGTGTTGGTCGTAATGATGGAGCAACTTCATCGAGGAAACAGTCGGAAAGTCTCCTGACATTTAAAATTCATGACAATCAAACACCTGTGCAGTGCTTTCCCGTGTCTCCGAGCATGAAGGGGAAAGATCTCTAATGGCCCCTAAAAAATGCAAGAAAGTGAGAAACTTTATCCTCTCACGGAGCACTTTTCTCTCACCTCGTCTCTGATTCGCTTTCCAGACGCGAAGGTGGCCAGAGGTTCAAAGAGCCTCATCGGCGCCCAGTCTGCCCTGCATTTCACGTCCCAGTGGACTCCTTCAAATGTTACTTTTAACTGCTCCAGTAATGCAACCTGAGCGGCTGGCGTGCGTACGTGTGATCCAGCCAAAAAAGCTCTGCAGTAAATGGCATGTGACTGAGATAACATGAATAATAAACAAGGGAACAAAGTTGAAGCAAAGGTTGTTTTTAAATCAGGTAGTCTGCTGCCAGCTAACAAGCTCATTCAGCGACAGAATACATGATTCCTGCCAAGCAAAGTGGAGCAAAACCCCCCCCTGCTTCACAGAGAAATACATTACAAATGAACTATTTCCCATCTCACTCCTTAATAACTTAAGAGTCCTGGCGTTCTGCGCCAAGAGCTCCCAATGAATGTTTAAAGCGACAGTAAAGAGCAACTTAACAACAAGAATTTGGATCTTTTACAGCTGATTGATTCCGTTTGTCAAGCCTAGATGGACACAGCATTAAGAATCAACACAATCTCTTCGCTTGTTGTCACACAAATGATGTTTCACTGCAAATAAGCAGGCAGGGGCACGCTCGGCACCTCCCCTGCACAAAGTGTCCCAGATTCCACCTTACATAACTCGATTATTTGTGCGCTCTGTACAATTACTCAGGACAAACAAAACAAAAAAAAGAAAGGAAAAAAAAAAGGAGAAGGCAGCACATTCATTGCTCACTGTCTCAGGTAGACAACAGGACCTTATGTTTCATAAAAGTTTGCTGCTTCAGCAGAAGAAAAAGGATGCTGAGTAAAGCTAGCTGAAAGGCTAAAGCCGCCATAAGGAGGAGGCTGTACCGTCGGATGTCCACACGGACGTCACGAGAATCAAATCTACAGCCAGAAGGCCATCTCTTCCCTCATTAGGAATCCTGCTGGACTTTAATTAACAGGTTAAAACCACCATAAACCTGCTGCTAGCCCACCGTCAGAGGCAATAACGCCTCAATTAGAAGACCCTGACAGCTTGAGGCCAGAAATCGAGCACCTCTCGCTCTTTCACTCACATATAAACACCTCGTTTATGTCTCTGCTCTGTTGCCTTTGGGCAAAGCAAGAAACTGCAAACACCCCCCACCGGGCTGATATTCTGCTCAACGGACAGCAGTAGAAGTCTGAGGCTGAACAGTACAGGACAACTCCCACGTGGATTGGGGTGCGTAGCTGGATGAATGTGAAGTAGGATGCTGCTGGAGCAGAGATGGTCAGCTCTTCTCCTGAATAAATCAATGCTGGAGCATAAAAAAATGCCATGTAAGCTTGTAAATCCCTGCTGATCACAGATATCAGATAATGCCAACCGTACTCTGAAAGACTTTAAAGGCTTAAGTCTGTCACTCACATCCAAAGACATTTAAGTCACTGACTTTAAGATTTCGGCAAAGCCTGGATATCCTGTAAGGTCACGATGAAGGCGGCTAACACCAGACTCGTGATGAGAGATCGTTTCTTCTTATTCTCCTGGTGGGAATCAACTCTCTTCACTCTGTTATTATAAAATCTGACTGGTTTACTGAGTCCAACGAGTTAGCAAGAAGCTAATCATCTCACATGAGCTAACAGCTGTTGCGCTAACACAGCTAGCAGCCAGATAGCATGGCATTTTATCATTTCTTACTCTAAATTTTAATTTAGCTGACGCTAATCGCCGGCAGTTTCTTCTCTCATCTCCCCAAACGTTCATCAGTTCAGTGCTAACCCTGCTAACGTGCTTACATTAGCTAGCAAGCATTTCCTTCATCTCTTATTAAATCTGTCATTGCTTTGCTAGAACTGGAACTGTGTCAAAAGCAAGATATCGTTTACCATGTGCATAACAAAGTTCACTCCATCAAGACTGGTTTACTGAGTCCAACGAGTTAGCAAGAAGCTAATCCTCTCACATGAGCTAACAGCTGTTGCGCTAATACAGCTAGCAGCCAGATAGCATGGAATTTCATCTTTTCTCACTCTAAATTTTAATTTAGCTGACGCTAACCGCCAGCAGTTTCTTCTCTCATCTCCCCAAATGTTCATCAGTTCAGTGCTAACCCTGCTAACGTGCTTACATTAGCTAGCAAGCATTTCCTTCATCTCTTATTAAATCTGTCATTGCTTTGCTGGAACTGGAACTGTGTCAAAAGCAAGATATCATTTACCATGTGCATAACAAAGTCCACTCCACCACAGACTGGTTTATTGAGTCCAACGAGTTAGCAAGAAGCTAATCATCTCACATGAACTAACAGCTGTTGCGCTAACACAGCTAGCAGCCAGATAGCATCGCATTTTATCTTTTCTTACTCCAAATTTTAATTTAGCTGACGCTAACCGCCGGCAGTTTCTTCTCTCATGTCCCCAAACATTCAGCAGTTCAGTGCTAACCCTGCTAACGTGCTAACATTAGCTAGCAAGCATTTCCTTCATCTCTTATTAAATCTGTCATTGCTTTGCTAGAACTGGAACTGTGTCAAAAGCAAGATATCGTTTACCATGTGCATAACAAAGTCCACTCCATCAAGACTGGTTTACTGAGTCCAATGAGTTCGCAAGAAGCTAATCATCTCACATGAGCTAACAGCTGTTGCGCTAACACAGCTAGCAGCCAGATAGCATCGCATTTTATCTTTTCTTACTCCAAATTTTAATTTAGCTGACGCTAACCGCCGGCAGTTTCTTCTCTCATGTCCCCAAACGTTCATCATTTCAGTGCTAACCCTGCTAACGTGCTAACATTAGCTAGCAAGCATTTCCTTCATCTCTTATTAAATGTTTCATTGCTTTGCTAGAACTGAAACTGTGTCAAAAGCAAGATATCATTTACCATGTGCATAACAAAGTCCACTCCACCACAGACTGGTTTACTGAGTCCAACGAGTTAGCAAGAAGCTAATCATCTCACATGAGCTAACAGCTGTTGCGCTAACACAGCTAGCAGCCAGATAGCATCGCATTTTATCTTTTCTTACTCCAAATTTTAATTTAGCTGAAGCAGTTTCTTCTCTAATGTCCCCAAACGTTCATCAGTTCAATGCTAACCATGCTAACGTTAGCTAGCAAGCATTTCCTTAATCTCTTATTAAATCTTTCATTGCTTTGCTAGAACTGAAACTGTGTCAAAAGCAAGATATCATTTACCATGTGCATAATAAAGTCCGCTCCATCAAGACTGCTGTTAGCACGCTGATATCACTCTTCCATCAAACCAGTTCCATGCTAGCTGGGAGCCTAATCAGGCACCAGTTCTTTGTTTTTTGACCCACAAAGACCCGACCCTAAACCAGAAATAAACAAAACAAAACGAAACAAAAAGAAAGGTCCAGAGTAGCACGACCTCTTCACGGGGCTTCCCTTCGGAGCTGGAGGCAGAGTTACACCACCAAAAATTTGTAGCGGCTAAAAATAGCCAAATATATCAAATATTCATAGCAATCTAAATATAACTGATAGTTTACCATCCGTTACCAGCGTTTCAAAAGCTGTCACTCACTATGTGTTTGATTTGTTTTCATGAAAAGATTATATCCCTCACTCAGCAGTAGGGAGAGCAGCTGACTTCTGAACAGTTGTGGCCAGTCCTGCTCCACTGCTAATCCTGAATTTAATACCCTTTCTGCAAACATAACCACTTTTAAAGTCTGTCTACCTGAAAGCTTGTATGCCATTTAAGTAAAGATGCCAAAGAAAATAACCAAAGACAAATCTAAGTTAACTGGAGGGATTTCTTAAAACACGTGGAAAACACGATGGAAGCTAACCTAGAAGAAGAAAATGTAGCAAGCCAGTGACAAGCCAGTTGAATCAACTCTTTTCTACTTTAGCGGAAAAGGGTCACGACTCGTTGACGACAATGTTTAGGTTATAAATTCGTTTTACATGAGCTAACACCAAAACGTTCTGATGCAATTACACGTTCGATTTTCATCAAAATGTCAAAACTACGGTGGCCCTGAGAGATCACAGCACTGCAACTAGGGCTGCCACATACGATTATTTTGATCATCGACTAGTCACCGATTATTTTTTGTGATTAGTCGACTATTCGGATCATACATAAATTGCAGCTTATTGCACCAGCATACAGCTAACATCATTAGCTTCCAGCTTCAAGTGTTTAAGGTATGTGCTAACTAAAAATGAAGACAGTTAATATCATAGTTCATTCAGCTTTTAATGAACTTTGCAGCTTGTAGCCGCATTTCTGACATTTTTTTAATGTACCAATTTTCTATTCAAACATGACATCGCTATTAAGTAGGTAGCTCCCTGTTGACGTTAATGTTAGCAGCCAACTAGCCAATTAGCTTAGCGAGATTGTCATTCTTGGTCAGAAAATAAATCAGCCATGGCGTGCTGTCTTTTCAGATGCTCGTGCATCGAGCTCTGTTGCCGGCTAGCCATGATACTGTTGGGCATAACTTTTCCGGTGACATCACGGGTGACCCTGGTTACCACTTCTGCGCGTATGCGTCAAGGACAGAACGGCAGACGAGACAGGTGAAAGTACAGCGGCAGTTTGGAGGGAAAAATAAAGTTTAAAAAAATATTAAAACGACGACGTCGATTATTAAATAAGTCGCCGACGAATTTGATCGTCGACGTCATCGTGACTAGTCGACTAATCTTGGCAGCCCTAACTGCAACTTAAGAAAACTCATGCAAAAAGACCAGACACGAGCAAATAAAGAAAATATCTTCATCAATCTGACTACACATGAGCAGCGTTTGGAAAAACGCGCTGCAAAGACCGCAACACAACACATCGGAAAAACGTGTTGCATATAGACCGCAACACAACGGAAGTGTTTCCAGAGGACACTTAAAAGTGATGCACACGTCTGTTTTTTTTCATGTTCATCTCATTTTCCAACACCACTGATGAAGAGAGAACCTTAAAAGGGCTGTGACTCAAAATTTGCGTCAACAACAAGCGTGTCGGGATGTGCGCATCACTTTAAAGTGTCCTCCACTTTCGTTGTGTTGCGCGCTTTGCAGTGCGCTTTCTAAATGCTCTAAGTGCGCTTTATTTGCTTGTGTTTTGGTTTTTTGGATGTTTTCTTAAGTTGCAGTGCTGTGAGCTCTCAGGGCCACCGTACAAAACAGAGAGAATATAAAAAATACTTTGGACATTTTTCTAGTCGTGTAACCACGAAATGTACGGACACAATGCTAGACAACGTTTCCATCGATGCTAATTCCATAAACACTCGCTGCAAGCTTTGTGGGGTTCAGCACCTAAAGGAAACCTTGACAGGCAGGCTGCAGGAGGTGGGATCAAACCATCAACCACTAACTGACTCCTCCTCTGAGCCACAGCTTCCTAATTTTGAAGCTCTTTATCGGAAAGCATAACGATTCCAGCAAAAAATCTCACGCATCCAGCATCATTCAGACTCCTGCACAGATGAGGGTAAATTAGCTTGAGGTGTGCAGGAGGCTTCAAGGTTTCGCTTCAGTTTGGCGCTAATGAGGGAACTATTTCATCTGCTAATGAATTTGAAACGATGAACCAAGCCGAGTACATCTGCACGAGATGTGATTA
This sequence comes from Labroides dimidiatus, assembly GCA_030710495.1. Lineage (NCBI taxonomy): Eukaryota > Metazoa > Chordata > Actinopteri > Labriformes > Labridae > Labroides > Labroides dimidiatus. The sequence continues at coordinate 27,194,404 of CM061157.1, read as the reverse complement.
AAAGAAGCGGAGGCTATCTAATCAGAGACCAAGCCAATTCCAATCAGAACAAAACACTATCACAAGATTGTTTTTGATACGGCCCCACTGTTTATTCAGCGATAACCCAGAGTGCATCAGTGGCACGCAGAATTACAGCGAAGTCGCGGGAGGTCAAGGTGAATCTGACGCTCAATCTTAAAAAAAAAACACGAGAGAGGGTCTGCAGCGTGCCGACCTGTGAGCTTCCTGTTTATGCAGCCAGTCCAGACTCTGTGTGTGTGTGTGTGTGTCTTTGCATGCGCACGTGAACCGATGCATAATGTGCAGACAAACAGGAAGAGGTGACAAATTACTGTGACCCTGTTTATCGAGTGAGACCGAATGCGTCTGTGTGCTCATGTTTGTGCATCACAAAGTAAGAGAAGTCAGCAGAACTCTGCCTGACCATGTCCCTCCATTAATGAATGCATTCAACAAGCGCCACGGATTACAGCTAATCCCAGGCATCGACCGATCCCATAATGCAACTGGAGTCAGATAAATGTTGGGAAATGATCCACATTTTTTTTTTTTTAAAAAAAGGACAAATTACAGGAGCGGTTGTTTTTGAATTTAAGCATCGTTTGGTGTTTGTACGGCTCAAAGCAGCAGACCACAAAGGCAGGAAGAGAGGAGCGAGGAAGCGACGTGTAACACAGAAAAGCAGCACACCCTCAGGATCAATATCAATTTCCCTCCGCTATACATAAACATCAGACCACAGCTTAATCCTCATGCTTTATTAGAATCTATCAAAGCTATTCAAACACACATTCTTCACAGCTAACCGCCCCTGCTTCATATGACAGCAATTAGAATATTCATTAGATAACAATCTCTTTAGCTCAATCGATGGTCCTTTAGCCGGAGGGATCTCTGCAGATATCTGAGTCAAAATCCATTGGATATATAAAGGATCCAATTGCATGAGCTTTGTGACTCCTCCAACCCTGCTAGAAATCAATAGACCAGTCCCTCCAGTGGATTTAGCCTCGCTTGTTAGCAGACCCCAAACAGCTGTCCAAACCGCGCGCCTTGTGATGTTCCACCCTCTCTCGCTTTCATCCAGTTTTGGGCTCTATTTTTGAGCTTCATTGTGCATTATGGTGCGCTCAGGTGAGTGAACACAGCACCGCGTCCACTTAGGCTTTTCAATCTCACCGTGACACGGTCAAATCAGGAGAGCGCACAAGATTAAATCGATGGCTGGCCAGTTGAGTGCTTGACGCAGCATTCTCTTCCACACCGCTGCCTCGGCCACGGCATCCATCACTCACGGCCTAAATAACCCTCCTTTTTTTTGTCTCTTTGCTCGTCTTCTCCCTCATAACGGGATCAAACCCTTCAGGTCAACGGGATGGGAAAATGGGAGGATACACGAGCACGAAATTTGATCACACTGACGCTTTGAAGAGTGTCCTTAAACAGGTGGTTGTTATAACGTGTGAGACGGTGTCTTGGGATGATAAAATAAAGACGTTTCAGTTGAAAACTGAAGAGCAAAAGTGAACAAAGGGCTGCTAACTGAGCTGCTTCCTTTGATTAAATTTGTTTTTCTTGATTCTGTCAACTTTGCTTGATTTTTGGTTCGGATTCATTTATGCTTTATTGTTTCAAACACTGAATGAACTAGTTGACAATGATAAATCTGTGCCACTTCATGCCTTTGGAGCTGCTTTAAGGGGGCTGTGAGCTGAACTGCATATGTTTAAAGATCAGCATCAAACCTGATCCGCTTTCCTCGTTTATAACAGATCAGCTCGATTGCTTGAAAACTGAACTCCCAGTCTTTTTTATTTTAATTTTTATCTATTTATTATTTTATCATTATTAATTGCGCAACAACACAAGACAGTGACACGGACGGACAAATAAACTGTAAGCAAAGTGGTGACAGCAGAGAAAGTTGTGACTGTGATGATAATAATAATTATAAACAAAACGTCCATAAAGAAAAAGAAAAAAAAAATCATCTGTCAAACAGAGAAACTAACAAAGAAGGAAAATGGATAAATAAAAATTAAAAAAATAATAATAAATTTACCTTTTCTTAATTATTTATTTATTGTTTATTTATTGTCAAGGCAATCACAATAATAAATATAATAATCGCAAAAATGTTGAAATTAATAATTATAATAATGACAATACTACTACTTATAATAATCATAATAATATTAACAGTACAAGTGTCAATAATAGTGGTAAAAACAACAGTATTAATGAGGATGGATGGAGGATGGGATGAGAGGAGCAAATCTCAGATTAATTTTATTCATTCATTTATCATAAATTGACTGAAGTATTGGGCTGACTCTTGGAGCTGCTGATGTCTTTCACTCAGTATTTAGGATTAAATTCTTAAATTGCTTAAAGAATAGATTCTAAGAAGCTGTTTCTTTGATTCTCTTCGCTAGCTGAGCTGCGGTTCGCATTTACGTAATTAATAACACGTTGCGAAGTCTTTCGAAGAACCACCATGTTTTTGAGGAAAATCATAGTTAGCTTTTTTTGGTATTCATCATTCTGTCCCTCTAGAAAAAAAGAATCTCTATTTTTATCTCTCTTGTATTTTTGAAAACCAGCTGTTGTCTCTTTAAGGCTCCACGTACCCCCTTCATTCTGATTGGCCAGCCCTCTGTTGGGGGCGGAGCCAATCCTTCTGGCAAGATCTCGTTAAGATCTCGTTAAGATCTCGTGCTATTTTTAGAACGATGTTTTGATCAGTTTAGAGGGATCAGGGACAGCGTGTGAGTCTGTAGAGGTTTAAAACTCTGCACACATTTAATCCGAACATCCAGCGTTGTTACTTTATATCCACGTTTATGATACGACTAGAGCAGAATGCCCGCTCTTTGAGTTTATCACGAGTTTCAATGCACATTTTATCACTCCGCGCGCCATCAAGATCAATTTACCGCCGGGCTTATTTGGCTCTCTGGTGATGTGACACATTTGCTCGAGAGTGCTTCATAATTTCGACGCGCTGAGTGATTTCTTCGCTGACAGCGGTTGTGTTGGGGTGGTGGGATGACAAACAGAGGTGACACAGCAACACTGTCTGCAGCGTCGGAGGAAAAAAAAAAGAAAAAAAAAAAAATCTAATTTACAGTTTGCCCCTGAGGTCAGCCCGACGGTCCAGGTCCAAACATCTATCAGATAAATCGGCTTTGGGGCGCAGGCAATCCACTTACCAACTCCACCTTCTGCCTGCTGCCCTGCCAGTTAAGTGACTAAATTGTGCTTCAGTGGAAATAGACAGGACACATGATAAAAGTTCTCCTGAAGCTCCAGCCTTTGAAATATTACATATGTTGGCGTGTAATATAGATAGATTCATATAAAACGGAAGCCTGGGGGAGACTTTAACAATGCATCAGGGTTTAAAACAGAGGTTTGAATGATTGATCGCTTTCCTGCGTGTGCACTTTCATCTCACCTTGCTCCATCTGCAGTTTTAAACCTACAGGTGTCAGCAACTCGTACCCCCTAACAAGCATCCTCTCCTCACTGATGTCCAGGTAGAGAGATGAAATGAGGAAGTGCGGCTCTCTCTGGGAAAAGAAGGCTGCACATACGCCGGGGAACACTGCAGTCTGGTTGCAGTGGTAGAATAATGGTGGAAGGCGAGGCTGGACGTGGCAGGAAGTTGCTAATGTTGTTGGCTGTTGGCTGTTTCCTATTTAATGGAGAAAAGTACAGCTGCTTAATGGTTTGTTCTTTAAATCCTTATATCAGCAAATGGGAAATGCTGACTTCCTTAAAAGACTACTAGCTCAGTTTTATAAATGTCTCCGAGAGCTACGGCAGAGCTACAAATCCATGAGAGGTGAGCAGGTTTTCAATAAGGAGTGAAATGTCCCTACGCTGAGCTGTAAACATGGTTTTTATGTTCGTTCTGCCCCCTAAATTCCTCTCCTTAGTCCCACTTCACAGAAAGTCCTTTTGTCTCATCCGTCTTATTTACCCAGCATCCTTCCTGCTACCGTTTCCACTCCATCATCCCTTAAAGATCAGAGTAAAACTGCTTTGTCCACTGCATTCTGAATTACAGGATCAGTTTCCTGAAAAAGGGATCACATTTAGACGTAATTGTTTGCACTGGAAAGGAAGAGGAAGCAGAAGTTAGCATTAAGCTGTGCTACCTGGTACGATAACAGCTTCTTCTATGTGCTGAGCTAGCTGTGGGTAAACAACACCAGCTGGGTGACTAACCCGCCTTCTGTGATCACAGGTATTCCCTTCATTTAGCACAAACAAACCATAATCCTGACCTTCACGCTTTGGCCTCTGCACAACTGTTCGTCTGTATTTTTGCAAGTTTATGGAAAACTTACAGATACGGACCAAACGGAGCAGTACCACCGGGAACCTTGAGGGGGCAGTGTTGCTGTTACTTGCCTGATACGTAGCTTTAGTGAGACACGAAGAAGAAATAACAACGGAGGAACTTTTTGAAGAAAATCTTGCTGCTCTGTTTTTGTCTTTTATGCAAGAAGTACATTAGCATTAGCATTAGCATGTTTGCTTTCGAGTTTGTTGTTGTCAGGAGCCTCGGTATTGGTTAACAGCAATGCTAACGTAAAGAATGCATGGAAGTCTGTGAGCAGTGACGGTAACATCGTTTGAAATGGACGTATAGTACATTTTTCGTACGTAAAGGGAGGATAAATAATACCTTCTCCACATGCTCGTAAAATAATTCTTGGATTTTATTTCATAGAAGTATGCTAAGCTGTGGATTTTTGGACCTTTTGTTAAAGCAATAAATCCCAAAAATATTATCTTTTGGGGCTTTTATATTTGGAAAGAGTGAGAGAGGGGGGTTTGACCTATTTTTGGAGCCGGCCTCAAGTGGCCACTGAAGGAACTGCAGCTCAATCCCATCAATCCCATCGTCAAAAATAGTTTTTACCACTTAAGGATTTCATCCAAAGTCAAGGGGTACCTGCCACCTGAACAACGTGAGACAGTGATCCATGCCTTTATTAGTTCAAGACTGGATTATTGCAGTTCTCTTTATTCTGGTCTGGACCAGTCACTTCTGCCCCGTCTGCAACTGTTGCAGAATGCTGCTGCTCGTCTCCTCCCGGGGAAAAACAAGCGTGAGCACATATCCCCCGTTTTAGCTTCCAGTTGCTTTTAGAATACATTTTAAAATTTTAATGCTTGTTTTTAAAGTTCTTAACAGCCTAGCCCCCCCTGTACCTGACCGAGCTTCTCAAACCTCATGTCCCAACCAGGACATTAAGATCATCGAGCCAGGTGCTACTGGTGACCCCAAGAACCAGACTTAAAACTAAAGGTGACCGGGCCTTTATGGCAGCTCGGTTGAGGTTTTTAAATCATTCTTAAAGTCTAATCTCTTTTCTTGGCATGGCATTTCTTTTCTTTTTAATCAAAGCTGAGTGGTCACTTTGAGAATGTTTTATTACGTTTCCATTTAGTTTTATATGCGCATGTATTTTAATACATTTTAATGTATTTTAGTGCATTTTAATACAGATATGTGTTTATGTATATGGTCATTTTATCCTTATGTGTTGCTTTGTGTTTGTACAGCACTTTGGCCAACTGAGTTTGTTTTAATGTGCTCTATAAATAAAGTTTGAGTTGAGTTGAGCATTAATGACTGAGAACCATTTTTTGTTTTTAACTTGTGGATCTCTTGAAGTGCTGGTTTGACTCTGGTTGGCTAATTTAAGAAGGGAATAAACTTGGGAATAAACGGGTTGAGTGCTTGCTTCATTTTTCTGACGATTCCACTTTGTCTCACTCCGTTTTAACAAAGCGTTCGTTCTGGTTGCCGTATTCTTTCTCTCAGTCTTGCTCTCTTTTCATGAAGACACTCCTGAAAATTGCTGAAAAATTCAGTTTTCTGTCTGAGGAATTCCCCTGGAAGTGGAACACTGCAGCAGTCACCGTGTAATGTTTATAAAACATCAAAGAGGACGAGGGGGAAAGAGTCCTAAATCATGATGATGATGTTGGGTGAAGATGATGTTGATAACTGTAAGATTTAATTTTTACACCAAGCGCACGTTGCTTTTTCCTTTCTGAGTTGCTTCCAGTGAGTCTGTCTGGATGTTTCCAGCTGCCTTCGGCTCACTCCTTGTGAAAGTTTTAAAAGCAGCTGCTGCAGAGATTCTGGGTGTGAAAAAAAAAAACAAAAAAAAAAACAGACGTCTGTTTGCATTCGATCCAGCAGCACACCTACAAATTTTGAGAGATTTGTTTTGGAGTGGAGTGTATGCACAGCAGCAGCATCGCTTTATGATCTTCCCCCTGTGTTTCTGTCTCTCAAACCAGGACCTGCACACACTCCTTAATCCTTGTTACCTGTAACAGGTCTGCCACAGCCTGCCAGTACCAGTCTGTAAGCTTTCTCCTGCACACTGAATTATTGAAATTCACCTGTCTGCATCGGGGCCCTTCCTTTGCCCCCTGAAAACCTCTGCTTCTCCATGTATCTTTGATGCAAACATAAATAAGAGAGGCACAGCATCCAAACCCTGATTTCCACAAAAACAACAGAACGTTTCCTCTGTGGACACGTCAACAACACGTCACACACATTCGACAGACCCCTCACCGTTATCACGTCACGTTTTTCCGCTTATATTTAATCCAGAGGATATTATTTATGAGCCCAATCAGGGAGTATTCTCCGAGCGAGAGGAGACTCCACTTCCACAGCTCTCGCTAACAAACAACAACATCTGGTGATGACACCAGCAGCACAGGCCTGTCATTAGTGGGTCCTTCCAGCGAGGAGCCGTCACATGTCCATGTTTCCCCTCTCTCCTCAAACACAGCAATTAGGATCATTGAGCAGAGTGTCACTTCGGCAGCCTCATTGACCTTTCTGTGGCCCCCGCATGGGGCAACGCTGCACGGCGCTCTGCGGGATCTTCATTAGCACACACAGAGGGCGTTTGAGGAGGGCCGCGGTGTCCAGATGCACAGCTGATACACGCAGAGACAGTCAGGACGCCGAGAAATAATCACCATCTCCGCTCATGTTTGTTTGCATGTTTTGAAGAACGCCTACGTGCACACGTCAAGCAGACCCAGCTCTGACTCCTCAGCTGGAAAAACCTTGTTTAGCTCCAGTCCACACAGGTCCAGGTCCTCATCAGTGAAACCGAGGCTCCACTTCTTCAGACAAATTCGTCCTTGTTACACAGGAGACAGCTTCTCCTTTAGCTGCTTCCAGTTCATTAGTTTCTGCCCAGGAAAAAGTCTCGGTCGTGTTCGGGTTTAGCTCACGACGAACAAAACATCATCAGCGTTCTTCACTCACCAGCTGGGACAAAATGTCCAGGATGTACAGGAATCTGCTGCTGTTCTCACCCGTGTGTTACAATTCAAAAAACATGGAGGCTACAGAACAAAATATTTCAATTAATTAAATAAATATGGCGCCTGATTTCCCCGTGGGCTCGTCTCTGTGCGTCACTGCCAAATACTTTAAACTGATTATGATGGAGGACGCACTTAAGTCTGAATCCAGCTTCACCCGACGATCAAATTCGTCAGCGACTTATTTAATAATCGACGTCGTCGTTTTAATATTTTTTTAAACTTTATTTTTCCCTCAAAACTGCCGCTGTACTTTCACCTGTCTCGTCTGCCGTTCTGTCCTTGACGCATACGCGCAGAAGTGGTAACCGGGGTAACCTGTGATGTCACCGGAAAAGTTATGCCCAACAGTATCATGGCTAGCCGGCAACAGAGCTGGAAAGTATTGGAGCATTTTTCCAAAATAAAGGAGAAAAGTGTGCAATGCAAAATCTGCAAAGCAGAAATGTCCTTCCATGACAGAACGACGGCGATGCACGAGCATCTGAAAAGACAGCACGCCGTGGCTGATTGATTTTCTGACCAAGAATGACAATCTCGGTAAGCTAATTGGCTAGTTAGCTGCTAACATTAACGTCAACAGGGAGCTACCTACTTAATAGCGACGTCATGTTTGAATAGAAAATTGGTACATTAAAAAAAATGTCAGAAATGCTGCTACAAGCTGCAAAGTTCATTAAAAGCTGAATGAACTATGATATTAACTGTCTTCATTTTTAGTTAGCACATACCTTAAACACTTGAAGCTGGAAGCTAATGATGTTAGCTGTATGCTGCTGCAATAAGCTGCAATTTATGTACGATACGAATAGTCGACTAATCACAAAAAATAATCAGTGACTAGTCGATTATCAAAATAATCGTATGTGGCAGCCCAGGTCAGATAGCAGTATCTTAATCTTATTCAATCAGTGTTAGAGTGTTTTGTATTTCACATGAACGTTCAACTGCTAGTTTTAAGAGCATCACACCTGAACAGGTAGGTATTAAATGTATTAATGTATGTAGATGTATTATCCCACAGGGCAGCGCTCATTTATGTGTAAAATAGAAGCCAGTGATATTAATTATTTATCAATGATGCAGAAAACACGCCAACCTGATGTCACACCTCCCTCCTTTCTATCTGCCCCGCCCCCCTCTGATGATCCTTTCCTCTCAGCTCCTCCTTCCTGTCTGATCAAACCTCCAGGACACAGAAACCCGCAGTGGGTGTAAATGTGGTTGTTTTGTTTCTGCTCACTCCTCCTGTTACAGAATCATATGCAGGGAACCTGGTGTCACTGTAAACCTTCGCAAACCTGCAGCCAAAACACTGCCAAACAAGCACCAGTGGGATGCTTCTGTGTGTGTGTGTGTGTGTGTGTGTGTGTGTGAGTGTGTGTGTCTCACACCTCTATTTGTGGACTCTGTGTGCAGTGACAGTCGACAGAATAGGAGAGTGTTTTATGGCATCTCATTGAGACACCCTTGACGCCGACACCTCCTGTATTCGATTCCAGTCGCTGGCTCCTTAAGCTCTCTCCTTTCCCCCCTTTCAGCTTTTCTTCTCCTCCGTCTCCCCCTCTCCTGCTGACTCTAAATCACTCCCCCTTTTTTTTCCTTTCTCTCACCTTTCCACATCCGTCTTTCCCGATCATCCTCTTCCATATTGCTCTCCATCCTCGCAAATCTTCATCTCTGCTCATGCCGGCGCTTCCTGAGCCCGCTGGTACCCTGACTCCACACCCCCCGTATCCTCTCTTTATCTCTCAACTCTCTCTCTCCCTCTCTGGGTTTGGTTCAAAAATGGAGCACTCTGACACCACTTTGACACTGATATCATCCCCAAGAGTGTCTATGTTTATAGCCGAACATTAGACGCGCTTTTATTGTGGAGGAGCAGAAAAAAAAGCTCTGCTTACATCAGGGTGATAAAACTTTTTTATTTTGGAGAAAAAAATCGGTAAAGAGAGAGTTTCTGACTAAAACTTAACAGATGAAATACTTTCACTTAAAGGAACAATGCTTTTATTTTGGAGGACCTACACTAAAATGTAGGCTCTGTTTATATCCCAGTATTAGAAACGCCTTTATTTTGAAAGCGATAAAGATGACAGAGTAGCGTTGCATATGTTTAATCAGAATAACATCACGGTGGGCCAATACCAACAGAAGCTTTGCTTTTATTAAATTATTGGGGATATTTTAATTTGAAGGAGTTGCAGCCAATAAAATGGGGGCAGCTCTTATTTTGGAAGAAATGTACCAAAGAAATAAATTTATTTTATTTACTTTTTTTAATTTGCAAAGAATTCTTTTTTATAAAATAATTTAGGGAAAAAATCAACTTAAATTTGAATATGAGAATTGCTTTTATTTTGGAGGACAAGTGTACAAAACATCAGAGACACTTTTATTTTGTAAGATCTGAAACTGGAAGAGTGTTATAAAACTTTTTGATTTGGAAGAGTTGTAGCTAAAGATCACGATTTATGTTCAACTAAATATTATAAATATATTCATTTTATTTTGTAGGAGGAGCAGCTAAAATAAGGGCTCAGTCACTATATGAATAGCAGAAAACTCATTTAAAGCAGCTGTAGCTGAGATGAGTAGCTTTGCCAGTATTAAATATAAGAAGCTTTTATTTTGAAGGAGCTTTAGCAAGAGAACTGCTCTGCTTTTCTTTTAGATCAGCTGCAACAATAAACAGTGGCTTTGTGATGTTATGACTGCAATCAAATGTATAGTTGATCCTGAGCATAACTTTTCCTTTAGTGTTGTTTATTTGGGAAATCTACCAACTGGACTCACAATACATGACAGATACATGTTACAAATACTACTGACAGGAAGTAGAAAAACAACTACCAGGAAATGGTTGGATAAAGAACCTCCAACAATCGCCGAATGGAAAGGGATAATTCAGGACATTTATAAGATGGAACAGTTGACATTCTCTCTGCGGTACGCCACCAAAAAACTGGAAATCATATTGTAACCTGAAATGATGTCACCTTTTGAGAAACTGGAGACTCTTGAGCTCAAACGACATCTATTTTGTTAAAGGAGACTCAGGACCCATTTGCACGCTTCATTGTAAAACTACAGTAAGTTTTGACTGTGTTCTATTTCACTTTGAGTATAATTTGAACTTGATATCACAACCTAAAAAGAACGAAAGAGGAACAAAAAACATTCTGTACTTCATGTGATGACCTTCCTTTTTTTCTGTTTATTGTTTGGATTGTTTGTTGAACAAAAATATACAAATAAAGTTTAAAAAAAAACAAAAAAACAGTGGTTTTGTTTGTGTCTAAATATCAGAAATGCTTGTTCTTTTCAGAGGCTTTGTTGACGTGATGCGAAGTAGCGCCGAAACAGGAAGTCCTGGCAAATCAGGAAAACCTTTACATGCAGAATTTTCACTGAGGTTTAATCTAAAAAAAATCTTAAATTTCAAACCAAGAAGTCCCTGAATGTCTAAGGACTAGTTGTATATCTGAATGTCAGAATGACTCTTATTTTGAAGAACCAGCAGCCAAAAGAAAAGCACTGCCTGTATCTGGGCATCAGTGATACTTTTATTCTGAAGGAGCTCCGTCTAAGGAGTGGTTGTGCTTTCATTTCAGGAAAGCTTTAACCAAAAAGAGCAGCTCTACGTACACCTGAATATAAGACAGACTTTTATTTTGGAGGAGTAGGGTAATAAAGTTTTGGAAGAAGTAAAAGAAGAAATGCTGTGGGACCATTTCTTATATTTGAATATTTGATGTTATTTTTTTTGTTCTGTTTGTTTGTGGAGTAAAGTTTTATTTCCCCATCTTTGGGCACTTTGAGTTTTAAAAAAAACAGCTACTAGATTTACATTAGGACATCGACTGGGAGTGTGAAACTCTGAGGGGAAAAAGCAGAAAGCTAATTTTATGTTAATTTACTCCAAACACAAGATAACAAAAACATCTCGCTCTAATCAGATTCAAACAGGATCAAATTAGTTTTTAAGGTGCTGAAACAAATGAACTAATGAATAAAGGGGAGATTTCAGGGGGAGACAATATTTTCTCTTTTTTTTTCCACCACCTAATTCCTGCTGGTATTCTTCGCACGCTGTGATGGCTTTGGAGTGGGTCCACTTATTGATCCACCTGGCGACTGGAGGCGGCGGCTGCCTGCATGGTTTGTCTGACTCTGGTGTAATTAAAGCTGAGGCAACGGATGTGTAGCTCTGACAATGCTGGCCACGCTGCTCAGAGGAAGCTGTTTGAGGTAATGCTACAGCTCAGTGAGATCAAACCGGGGCTTTGGCTCGGCAAGTGGAAATTTGAACACAAGCCCTCGGGTTTTAATGCCCCGATAATGAGACTGCTGCAAAAATACAACCGTGCGGGCTTCATGAGTGGAATCGTATTAAAAACAATTTTAATTGGGAATTCACAATGCGTGCGCTTCCTGATTCGCTGATCAATGTTTGATAAAAAACAGTGAGAAATTAAAAAAAATCCGGTGCAGTAATCCTGAAAAGCTCCGTCACAGAAATCCCGCACCATCATGACTGCCAGATTTGACCCAGTTTAAAAAAACCGACCCCGCTCAGTCTCGAATGCTCACGTCAAAATAAATTACTCTTTGCATGCAGGAAGTCACATTTGGTGGAATGCCAAAGCTTTAAAAAAACGCTTCATCATCCTGCATCACAGCCGCTCTATTTACAGCAAGAGACGAGCTATAAAAATACACACACCACCTATTCAGACTTCTGAGTTTGGAGTCAACTTCAGCTTGAGTTTTGAGATTTAACTGGAGGGAGGAAATGTGTTTTTTTTTCCAACCTTTTTAAAGCGCAGGAATTTCTATCTCAGGTTTAACAGTGAGAGGTCATCATCGCTATTCAGAGCACGGCGAGGGTCAGAGATTATGTTCGTACTCAGCCTTGACATGTTTCTTTTTTTTTATTTTTAGATTTTTTTATTGTACGCTGATTCAAAGACTCTCTGAGGAAGCTGACCTTTGATCTTCAAACATGTTTTCTTGTACACACGTATCGTCACACACGGGATGCACTATTCATGAAATACAGAGCTCTGAGTGACCGAGGAGGGGAAGTGAAGAGCAGATTCCTCCTGTGACGTCTCTCTCCTGCATTTGTCATGATTTTTTTCACGTATAGCGGGAGAAATTTCCCACCAACAATCTCCTCGTCTTACTCGTTTCTCATATTTGATGGTCTTCGCGGTCATGTGACGCCGGCGAGCTAAAGAACAGAGCTGTTTCCACACAGGACTGAGAGTGGGGGATGGAAGCTAACAGGCTTTCAGGTTAATTTTTAAAGAATGAAAAGATAGCCAAACTACATCCGTCCCAAAGAGAGAGCAGAAAGGTGACTCCTGTAAGGGCGGGATGAGGATTAACCATCAGATGGTGTGTAACGTGCGCGGGTGAGTTCAGAATAATCTAATTGCGATTTTCTTTGGACCAATTTGCAACTGCGAATTAGCATCATTAGCATTATCCTCCACAAGCAATAATTGATTCTATAGGTTGACCAACATGTCATCATATAAACACGTCTTTCCTTAGCGGTCGGGGTTTTAGCCATGCAGTTGTCACACGTGGCCTTGCAGTTCTTCCACCGACGCCATTTTTAAAGATGTCAACAACAACAAATCAAAACTTAACGTGACTGAAGCTGCTCTCTTCATCCCCACTCGCACGTGTCTCAAGATTTTTGGCAAACCAGCTGAAAGGTGCATTACCTACCGCCACCTACTGCATGCGTCTACATAAAAGTTTGATTTTTTGATTTTTTGATTGCAGGCTTTGGGATTTGAAAATCGCATTCTATTACATTTAAATTTGATTAATTGTTCAGCCCTTGTTACAGTCTCTCCACAAACTAATCTGGATGAAGTTTAAAGTAAATATAAACCACACGGTGACAGGGAGCACTCCTGCATGTGCTGACTTCATATATGGAGACAAACCTGGAAACAGTGATGAAAAAACAACAGTTTCACCCACTAATAGAATAAAAGAGGAAACACTGACGTCTTATGGAAGAGCTCATTTGATATGAATATTTAAAAAAGGCAATAAATACCAAATGAGAACCTTCTGGGTTTTGATTACACAGCATGGAATTTCCCATCCAAACTGTCTTTGTTGTTTCACCAGCAAGCTCTACTTTTTGGGGGGGCGTGATCACATAGTGGACCAATCGTGGTTGAGAATGGCATCGTATGACTGTGCCCTGAGTAACAGAAGGAAAGTGGCATTCAAAATCATCACCAAACAAACAAACAAATCAGCATTAGTTATCTCGGGTGTCTTGACTTCACTTTTCAACAGTGTGAAGAGGTGAAGACATGTCGCCCATCTTGAAGTCAAAGGCACAAATTTTCACCGTTTCAACTGTAAAATGTTCAGCATGTTCAGGAGAAGTGTGTTTGCACTTTTCACGTTTCTCGCCCTCATGCTTTTGAAATTTTTCAGCATTTTCTGATTTTTTTTGCCCATTAAAATAAATGGAAATGATCCATCACCACGGTAACCACACAACTGATGATGGTAACAGAAGTTGGGTTTCCGCACAGATTTTGTAAATAGGACTGGTGCACGTCACTAGAGTTTAGCTCCGCTCCCCATCACCATGGAAACCAAACAGCTGATGATGTCGTAAGAGGTTCTGAGGTTATTAATGGGAATGGGAGTGCGTTTGGGGCGACCCCTAGCTGTGTGATATCTAACATCACATTAAGAGCACATTGGTTTATTATTGATATAAAGTACCCATGTCATGCTAATGTTGTAGCTGTTTTTATTTTCTAAACAGAAAAAAAACCCGTTTGAAATATATTTATCCAGCGTTGGCACGTTTCTGTTTACATGGAGAATGGCCACAAGGGGGAGCACTCATTGCTTATTGAGAGCAGTCACACTGACCAAACTGCCTGCAGTGTCTGCAGACATTATTTCTGTACTCTACAAACCAGCTTCATGAGGGTAAACATCAGTAGAATATTTCATGAATCCATCGGATCAATCAGCCCTCTGATGAACTCGCTCCATCTCCCGTAGAAACGATGAGGGATGACGATGTGCTGCGGCTGTAGGCTCATTCTGGGAATGCTCCCGTTGACGGGTTTGGGCTCGAAGGGACGTATAAAAGTTTATAGCATCATGTAAGGGTTTCCAAACCAAAACAATACTCAAGGAGCATCTGTGCAGTAAAAATGAAATTTAGATGATGAAAAAAAGTGGACTTGATGCCCTCCTGGAGTCTCTTCTGCTTTCCTAAACTCATGTTAACTTTATAAGACCATCTGTTCCAGGAGAGAGGGAGGGAAAGCACCCGCTCAGAGAGTACAGTCAGAGCCACTGGAGTGTGAGTGTGTTTTACGGCTGTAACTCCAATACTCTCTCCTCCTGAAAAGCCTGAGAGGAGAGTCAAGACTGTGGTTCGGAAGCAGAATGAAATCCCGCTCAGGGATCATGATAATCACAGAGTGCAGCGTGCAGGATTTAGATTTTTCTTTCTCTTTTTTTTTTTTTTTTTTTTAACGGGAAGGAAACAAAACTGCTGACATCACAGCATGAGGGGATTCAGCCGCTAACACGAGAGCGGGGATGTGAATGTTGGGGAGGAATGACGATGGGAAAATGAGCAGACCGGGGCGACGCGGCCTCCTTTTACACTACATTACCCCTGACTGCATCCGAGGGCCGCTCGCTCGCAGACTCTGAAACTGAACCGCACTGTGGTAGGCAGATGTCACACGCCGTTAGACCAAGGAACGCACAGAAAGCATGCACACACGAACGCACGAGGGCGCAAACAGCTGCACACGAGCACGCGTCGACGTTTTTCACGGACCATTTCATTTCACTTGATCTTGTGACACGACGATGATCTCCATTTTGTCATTTTAAATCGTAATTGCCCCGAGTCGCCTGGCAGAGAGAGAGAGAGAGAGAGAGAGAGAGAGGGGGCGGAAAAGAGAAACAAAAAAAAAGAAAGTGAAGAATGAAAAGGAAAGATTTAAGAAGCGCTGATAGAGAGAGAAGGAGAAGAAGAAACTGCTCAGCCTTTGTTTCCTGTCGCCCCCCAAATACCAGACAGAAATATAGAAATGTCCCACTTTTCTTCTCTCCACTCTGAGAGGTGGATGATAATTTTCATTTTCTCCACCTTCCCCTCTATCACTCAGCGACGGAGCTCACATAATTATTCCCCGGCTGGCTGGTCTGTAATTACAAGCCTGCAGAACAAATACACTTCAAGTCTATCACTTTCCCCTCATCATAATTCTCCTCCGAGGCCGACGCGCTCCTCCGGAAGCCTCGCTGTTTGTCCACGCGCTGGGTCATAAGTGTCACTCGATTTCTCCGTTGACTGTCGATACTCCGTCCATTAAGGGCTTTGTATATACAGAGATATATTATATAGAGTGAGCGTTACCTGTGTGCGTGCTTTAATTAACACAGCCGGGCTGCTGGAGTCTGAATGAACGAGTGTTCAGGGAGCGGTACTTAACATCCCGGGTCATGCATGTTATTCCAACAGCAGCAGACAGAGACGATCCGTCACTTTGATGGATTGGTTCGGTCTAAGAGTCGGAGAAAAATCCACTCCTCTGACTGCGGGCCACAGAAACGGAAGAAAATTTCGCTGAATTTCTGACTCGCCAGACTTTACCTTTGAAGAACTCAATCACAGGAAGTTGTGTTTGACGGTGCGGCTCTTCCAGGAGCTGCACCGTCAAATGATGAAGAGGAGATTTTTTGAGGTTTGATGAACTCCGATGGTAACGTGGTGTAAAAGTTAGATTTGTCAGGCTACGTAGCTGCTCCTGGCCCAGACGGACGAGGCCGCAGCTCGGAATATTTTACAGATGATCTCAGAACATTTAAAGGATGTGATTGGTTCAGAAGTTTGGCTGCTAAACCCTTTTTATTTATCTATTTATTTATTTTTATCAGTGAAAGGTATGATTGTCAGATTTTTTTTTTGGGGGGGTGAAATTTTTATTATTTTCTATAATTTTTTTATTATGTTTTAATTTCTCTCCCACAGTCATCTGTATATTGTATTGGATCTAGGGCTGCCAAGATTAGTCGACTAGTCACGATGACGTCCACGATCAAATTCGTCGGCGACTTATTTAATAATCGACGTCGTCGTTTTAATATTTTTTTTAAACTTTATTTTTCCCTCAAAACTGCCGCTGTACTTTCACCTGTCTCGTCTGCCGTTCTGTTCTTGACGCATACGCACAGAATTGGTAACCGGGGTAACCCGTGATGTCACCGGAAAAGTTATGCCCAACAGTATCATGGCTAGCCGGCAACAGAGCTCGAAAGTTTGGGAGCATTTTTCCAAAATAAAGGAGAAAAGTGTGCAATGCTAAATCTGCAAATCTGCTAAACGAGCATCTGAAAAGACAGCACGCCGTGGCTGATTTATTTTCTGACGAAGAATGACAATCTTGGTAAGCTAATTGGCTAGTTAGCTGCTAACATTAACGTCAACAGGGAGCTACCTACTTAATAGCGATGTCATGTTTGAACAGAAAATTGGTACATTAAAAAAATGTCAGAAATGCTGCTACAAGCTGCAAAGTTCATTAAAAGCTGAATGAACTATGATATTAACTGTCTTCATTTTTAGTTAGCACATACCTTAAACACTTGAAGCTGGAAGCTAATGAGGTTAGCTGTATGCTGGTGCAATAAGCTGCAATTCATGTATGATCCGAATAGTCGACTAATCGCAAAAAATAATCGGTGACTAGTCGGTTATCAAAATAATCGTATGTGGCAGCCCTAATTGGATCATGTTTGGGGTTGTTCTTTATATTTATTCATGTTTGTGTATTATTTTTCTTTCTTGTAACTCTGTTATTTCATCTAAATGTCTTGAAATTCAGAATCAGAATCAGAAATACTTCATTGATCCCCAAGGGGAAATTGCTTTTTGGTTTATACTCCCATTCAAAAGTGTCAAAATATAGGAAATATATGAAAAACAAAACAGTACAAAAGTACAAATATAAACATAAGTGTCATAAAAAATTAAATATATGCAAAAATAATGTTAAGTATGTACATTCTACTAAGAACTATGTGCATACTAGTACACACTAAGATGGGCTCTCAACGCAATCGATAAGGTTTATGAATTATGCCTTACGTGGAACAAAGGACTGGTCATAAAAGGTCAAATACGGACACTAAAAGACAGTCAAGAATTATGTCATACTTCTGTAAAATAATCTGATGATATGTGGAAAAGAGGAGACTAAATATTGAGGAAATGGGGACGGGACTAGATAAGCTCTGCTTCTCCCGTCTTCCCTTTCGGACATGTACAATTTGATCGACTATTGACAATGTGTGATGTTGTATAAGTGTGCTGACGTGACCGAAATGAATAAATAAAAAAAAAACAAAACAAAACAAAAAAAAACTTGTAATCATAAGTTGTTGTTTTTAAATTGTAGAAATGTGGGAGTACAGAGGAGGATAAATGCTACAAAAATGTGATTTTTTCAGGAAGTTTGGACAGAAATAAAATCGGACTTTTCTGTAGAGTTCTTAGTTAAAATCAGGGTTCTCATTCTTATGGAAACCTGCTGCTTCAATGCAAGAAAAAAAAGATCCGTATCACATTATGATATAAAACGTTATTTGAATAATTATAATAATAATTATTATTCTAATTATTTTTTAAAAATGAAGGCTGGTGAGCTGAGATGCAGAAGAGGTTTGTTGTACGGCCTGTTGCTGCAGCTCATGAGTCAGGATGTGAGAGAGCCGCGGCCTCACCTACACGCTCAGGTGGGTGAAGAGGAGGCTCTCAGAGAGCCAGGGACACAAACATAACAACGAGGGACGTGCAAGAGAGAGACAGAGAGAGAGAGAGGGAGGGAGAGCGAGCACTAAATCCAGTGATTACCATGCAGTAAGTAATAACAGCAATGTAATTCTCATCGATGTACATCTGTTGCTTTATTGCGTTTATCGTCCTGAAGCTTGCACGCTGTGGTTTTCTTTCTCTGTGCAACTGTCGACCAACATGGAGGAGGAGTATCGATGGGTTTATGGTGCGACTCAAACACTTGCTTCTGCTCAATAGCTGCTGGTGAACGGAAACAATCGGTTAAGCCTGTCTGAAATATTAAATAATAAGTCTTTCTGAACTTATTTCACATGAAAGTGAGAGAGAGAGGGAGAGGTTCCAGCCAGAATATGCTGATTTTATGCTAAATAGATAAAAGTAAAAAAGGATCACGAGCAAAAGGAAGTGAGATGAACGGACGAGACAGGAGGGGGGGGGGACTCTGTTGGTCTGAGATCCAAAGGAGCAATCGTCACACGATGGAAGCGGACAAGTTGGTAACAAAAGCATCAAATTCAGAAACTCCGTCAAACTCAGGGCTCTTATTTTCTCAGGCTTTTATTCATGCAGCAGGAAATGAGCATCAGCACATCAGTAGTCTCTGAACGGGAGCTCATAATGTAATTTGTAATATAATATGATTCATGCTGTGAAAGCCAACCTGACCAGAACCCCGTGTTAGGGCACCGTGTCTCACATTTTATTTTGAAAGAACTCGAATTATTGATGCAATTATCTGGAGAAAATCAGCAGACGTCACAGACGGGTAGAGCCCACTCAGGGTCCAACCCAAGTTTCCCTTCAAACTCCAGGAAAGAAGAAGAAGAAGCTTGAGCAAAAAAAACAAAAAAAAAAAACTGCAGTTCATGAAGCGTCCACTTGAGGCTGTCTGCAGAAACAGCAAGAATAAACACGTTTACATCCTGCTTCAGTCTGAATAGATCATTTCTTTATCGGCTCACACACACTGCTCTTAAATGATTGAAAGTACCAATGCTGGATGTTTTAACTAAACGTGTGCAGATTTTCAAACATTTACTTATTAATATGTTGAAGAAATCCTTGAATCTGTCAGTAAACCAATCAAAACACTCCGTTCTTCCTGATCTTCACCAGACTCACTGAAATGAAGTCATCAAATAGGGATCTCTTAATTCATTTGCTTTTTTTTTTTCCCTAGGGGAGGGGCCTTAAACATCAAGGTCTGCACATATCTCAGCCCCCATTAGGCCTCCAGAGGGCTGGCCAATCAGAGAGAAGGGGTTTGTGAAGCAGGGAGCCTTAAAGAGACAGTAGCTGAAATCATTTGTTTTAGACAGAGGCTGAAATCAGGGTTTTCTGAGACTGATGAACAGATCCTACGGGGGCACAAGAGGGACACAATAAAGACCAAAGCCTCTCTTTAAGATGACCAGATCGCAACTTTGAAATTGGTCCATGTACCCGTTTGTACAAATCATATTTCACAGTGTGTGCTCTTTAAAGGTTAAAAAAAAATCTGTGAATATAAATTCTTTATTGCTGAATGTTTTACATTTGATACATGAGTTTCAAAGATCTTTATCCCATCAACAAAATAAATAGGTTCATTAAAAACTTTGTATTTTTTTAATATATTTTTTTTAATTTTTTTTTTTTTAATAAAAATATATTCTGCCCCCTTGAGGATTATCATTCCACAACAGGTTTTTTTTTTTCCTTTTCAGATTTTTTTTTTTTTTTTTTTTTTTTTTGCTATTTTTCAAGAAGTAAGAATAACATCTTAATTTTTTTACAAATTTTTAAAAAATTAGTATTTTAAGTTACCAAAAAAGCTTCCAAAACTGCAGAGTTTATCAAAAGTTACACAAAAAAAATATATCAAATAAAATTATTTAGCAATATTTTAGTGGATTTTGTGAAAAGTGTTCATAAAAATCTCAGTTTCAAAAATTTTTTTGAATTTTTTTTGGTTTATTTTTTTCATGGATCAGGCTTTTAAAGGGTTAAATGATCTCTGATTCATTTCTGGGCTTTTCTACCCTGACACATGCAAACCCTGCAGGTTGCTGACTAATCCTCAGAGTAGAAAAAGCTTGAAGTTATTTGTTGTGTAATTAAAATCGACTATGAGAGAATGATAATTATGGAGTATCAGCTTCAGCAAAAATAATCCACATTATGCACAACTGTGTTCAGGCTCAGGAGTTTATCTCTGTTCATGCGTACAACAGGAAGTCAGATGAATGCAGCGATGGAAAATCATTTATTTATTGCTGTTGTTTTACACGCTGAGGTTTCTGAGCACGTGTCTGTATTTAGCAGAAACACAGAGCCGACAGTGCAGCTAATTACAAACACATGACGAACATATAAAGTCTGCTTCCATCTCTACACGACGCCGTCTCTCTTATCTGATGATTTTCTTTGCATCGAAATCCGCGGCAAATTTTTTGATAGGCCATTATTCCAGCGTTATTCTCCCATCTCGCCCTCTCGATCGCGGATAATCCCCGGGAGGGTGTTGTCGGTAATGAATGAAAAATTGTGTTGAAGCAGCTGAATTGCCTATAGACGTGAAGAGACAGAGCAGTCCTGAGTGCCTCCCCGATGATCAATTATGTTGAATCCAAATCAATACGAGAGCAAGAAAAATACGTTTATGAGTCTTCTGAGAGACGTGTTTGAAAGACAGTGAGCGACGGGGTAACGGTTAAAAATTGAACAGAGAGAGCTGCGGTATGTCGGCCTGAAATAAATTAACAATCTTCTGCCTGTAGGGAAAAAAAACCATGCCGTTCATTAGACTATCGCTTTAAGACATAGTTAAAGGCCACATTGATATTCTCAGCATATTGACAGCTGAATAATCGTGTCAATAAAGTTGAAAGGTAATATGCATATCGGCTCACGACTCACAAAATCAAACCCCGGCTGGATTAAAGCCTTTCCATTAACATCCTGAGTGAAGCGCTGGGTTCAGATTGCAATCAGGAGTCAGAATTTAGGCCATCGTTCACTGGAGGGGAAGCACAAAACAAAAAAAAAACAAAAAAAAAAAAGAAAAAAGGTTTGAAGGAAACATTTATGCTAATGCATGCACAATTTCTAATTTCACCAGGAAGTGGATCCCCGACGCTCGCTTCATGCGTCGCTTTGTCAGAGAGAGGAGTAACACTTTGACAACTCGCAAATGTCAGAGAAAATTGCTTTGAATGTGAAAGTATGTCCAAACTTCTATAAATATCTCTGCAGATTGTTGGGTTACACACACACCTGAACCTTCAGCTACCTTCAGAGTGACGTGAAGGAGACAGAATGTGGAGAGAATAAAACGGAGCGAACTTCCTCATTCGTGCCTCACACTCTCTCATGCAGCCGGATCGATCCACGCTGCTGCAACAGCGGGGATCAAAAGTTGCACAGTTCTTGCATGTAATCAAATCAAATGAGGCTTGAGGCGCTTCATTATCCGCCAGTGTTAATGCGTCTGTGTGCTGTGACTAATGAGGCCGCAGACAAACAGCCGACGGAGGCTAACGTGGCGGAGGAGCTTCACTCGGCTACCGAAAGCTACGAGCAGGACGACTCTCAGCGGAGGAAAAACAATCACACACACGTGAGCAGCGAGCACCAGTTGTGAGTTTAAGTGTTTACGATTACACATTCAGGCCTCGACCTCGTCGACTCCTGCCGTTTATAAATTGAATATCAAGTAGTGTTCTGCTTTTTGTGGCTTTGGAATACAACACGAGGAGTTTGCACTCTCCCTCCTGAGTCAACAAGTTGGGATTTGCAAACACTTCAAATATTGTTGGCGGTAGAAAGACAAGCAGCAACGACAGAAACGCTCAGAGCCTGAAGCCCACAGGTATCAGGGTTGGTTTTGGGTGCTTGAAATCCTTGAAAATTTTTGCATGATAATGTTGTGTTTTCAAGGTTTGAAAAATGCTTGAATTTTGGGTCTACGTGCTTGTAAATGATTGAAATTGACTGATGGCTAAGCCCCGCCCCCAGAAGGAGACATTTCACAGGAGGACCTTAATGTTTTATGGGGACATAAAGCTCACAGATCATCTAGCAGTCTTCAAAAGGGTCTAAACTCCATATTGGAGAGATATATGAATCATTTTACTACTGAAGGTTCAGTTAGAAGACAAAACTTCCAGGTCCCCGAGCAAACCTGATAAACCACATCTGGTTATCATCAGCATCTCAATCAACAAGGGGCCGGGCAGCAAATGCTATTTTTCCAGTGTTCAAGGTACTTTAAATAAATATTTTAAATTATTTTTTATTAAATATGAAATCAGATCAATGTGCAGGACACTTGGCTTAATACAAAAATGTACTTTACAGTTAATTAATCAGGCATTTATACATTTTGTTTTCTGGGGACGTAATTAGCACCAATTCAGTGGATTAGCTCGTTAGCATTTCCTCAGTGAGGTGGTTTAGGCTAATCTTATGGGGCGTGGGACCTAAACCGCTAGGCCATACTGGTGCCACAACTGTACCAACATCTAGTGCACTCTAGGGATAGACCGATTATCGGCCGATATATTTGCCATTTTGACCCATATCGGCATCGGCCTTTTTTTTTTTATACGAAGGCCGATAATAGGTCACTTCAAAACTTGGCAAAGGAAAGCTATTCTTAACTACTTTGCTTCGGTTAGCGAAAGTCTGCTAGCTTAATGCTAACATAAATGGAAAATCCCATTGACCGGCTAACGCAATTAGCATCGTGACTATCTCACAGTCTATGAACTTATTATAACTTTCACAGCTTGCTTGGCTCTTGAAAATGATATTGTTATTGTTATTGTTTGAAGTAAAAAAAAAGAGCTAAACATTTTAGTTGTATTGAAATTTTGAAACAGTTTATATACTGTAGAAAACTTAAGGGAGCTATTTATTTGTTTAAATTTTTATTGACCTTTAGAAGACATGCTGCTGAGCCTGGAACATGTTAAATAAACATGTGCTGAAAGGCATTTAAACAAAGTTAAGGATCGGCCTCCTTCACGGCTAATAATCGGTATCAGTATCGGCCCTGGAAAAAGCATATCGGTCTATCACTAGTGCACTCCTATCACCTCCTCAGGTTGTTAGTTGTAAGGGGCAGGGAGTAAGAAGGGAGCAATGAGGGATCATCAGGTTCGATAATTGGCAAACTTTTCCAGATCAAAACAAGAAAGTCTGCAAACAAACACCTGAGCAGCCAGCTCGGGCGTCTTCCTACCTTTTTACTGCACAAAACAAACGAAGAGAAGAACTTTGAGAAAACAGCCAGGGTTTAATCTGAATTTAAAGGCCGTCAGTGCTTCAAAACAAACCCCGCTGTGTTGTTGATTCGCTCCTAATTAAAGATAAAAAATCAAAGTATTTTGGAGGACTTTTTAAAAAGCAGGAATCAGACACAAAACATCAATTTAGAATCATTGTTTCTGTGGCAGAGTCGCCCCCTGCTGGGTTCACGCTGGTTCAAGGCTCTTCAGAAGCTTCACCTGCTGTTGTATTTAATATTTCAGATCAGGTGGAGTCAACCTAAAGAAGTCCGATAGAGCAGAAATAAATGATTTAACACACAAACACCTTCACTGACCTCACTTCAATGTCAGAACATAAGTGTAGAAAATTGATTCATTTGTTCAATAACTCCATCAGGAGTCGAACCGAGTGTGTGGACTGGTATAAACTCTGAGTCCTTACATCATGTCTGCAGGAAATTAAAGCTGTGATTTAATCAGCGGAAGTGTTTCTGCTGTAGTTCTGAGGATTTACTGATAATAAAAGTTAGAATCAAATGAAAGGCACTTTTAAAGTTCGGAAGTGAAACCAAACTTTCAGAGTGTGTGTATGCTCATGTGTGTGTGTGTCTGTGTGTGTGTGTGTGGGCGGCAGCAGGGCTCGTTAATGTCTCCTGATCTGTAGGTGGTTTTTCTTGTTTAAGTTTCTTATAATCTGTCTGTCTAGAAACAGGAGGAACAGAACTTGTACGTATTTTGAAACGAGGTGGGGGAAGGAATGAACTCGCTGGGAGTTCTTCCCTCTGTGAGCTGCTGGATGTTGGTTTTTGTGGTTTGTGAAGTCACTTATATCACCATCTGATTAGTCTTTGAGGACAGAGCGGGCGTGGAGGTGGTTTGAGGTGTCAAAATGATATTCAGTGGTATGTAAAAGCATCTTTGGGGGAGATATGTCAGAGTTTACGGCCACGAGGTCAACAGATGACTGGACAAACGCAAGAAAACAGAGAAGCTGGTTGAAAAATCTCATTAAAATGAGTTAAATCATGAAGCTGAAGAAGAAAAACCAAAAACCAAACTTGCATTTCCTCTGATGGCCAGCAGGGGGATAAATAAAGCTGCTTCTTTGGAAACCAGAGCCCTAAGGCCGTCTCTTCTTAAAAAAATCAAATATACTCGAGACACCTGCCCCCAATAACTCAACAGCCCGTCTAACGGAGAGCGCTTTGAAATAAAAACATAGCGATGTAAAACGTCTATCAACTTACGCGCCGCTCTCTTTTTGTTTACATCTTTACCTGCAGACGAGGACACACACTCATAGCACACAGGTATTTACAGGCCAGCTTTGAGAGTTTCGAGTACCTGTTGCACCCCGTGCCTCTCCACCAGAGGAGCGGGTTGCTGTCTGCAGACAGAGGAGTATGACGGCATAATGCTGCTAAAATTCAAGAGCAAATATGAGATCCACGAGTGCAGAGTATCTCTGTCCGTACGAGAAATCAAAGCAAAGACAAACAGACTGACAAACGGCTTCTTTCTGAGAGCCATCACCACCCTGAACTCTGAGTTACAACGACTCCGGTCATTAGCATCATTAGCATGATGCAAAATGTGCAATATTCATACCACCGCCACTGCGGTCGCTGCTACTTTCTAGTTTTTACAATTATATTTATTTGTGACAGTTGCCCATCCATATATACCATCCACACCTGCACTAAATTATCTACCTCATATCGTACACTGAGGCCTCAACCATGCCGTGGACAAGGCTACACTTCCTCTTGTATATATCTTTTGTATTTAAAAGACCTCCTTGCAACTTGTTAAATCTTTTATTTTTTTCCTCTTTTTTTGTATACTTTTTTTAACTTAAGCACCCATTGCACTGAAAGGAGAAGCTCTCCAATCTCGTTGTACATTCTGTATAATGACAATAAAGGCCATTCTGATTCTGATTCTGAAACACGGTGGACCCTGAACGCACTCAGGATCTGAGAGACCAACACAAGCACTGTCACTGCTCTCCTGCTCAGAAGACTTTCACCTGATCGTTCACAAGTGGATTTTCTTTTGGCAGCGAGTGGGCGGATCCAGTCGTCTTGGCTGTTGCAGCTGAAGATGTAAATCAAAGCGGGAGAGTCATCACGAAATATGGCCGACCAACGTTGAAAAAAAAAAGTCTTATTTCAAGATATTAAGAGACAAAAATGACACCTGAACTGCTTTGAAATAAATCTGCCAAGCTCATCGTCCGTCTGCAGCTATCCCTGTTTGTGTTGAGTTAGCCTGATGTTGAGTTTCTAAACTAATGGTTGAAATAATAACATTCAATGCCTTTTTGCCTGAATATGGTTTCTTCTGGCTCATAAAAAAACATGTCTGCTAAAAATATAAATATAAAAATATGTTTGTTAATTTCAAAGTCGAGCTTTAACAACTCTCGGCTTTGTTTTAAAATAACAAACAGACGCAGATAACACAATTTACACCTCTGAAAAAAGACAAACGCTGCTCCTGAATCTGTTAAAACAGAGACGTCTCACTTCCTGGATCACCTCGGCGTCGAAAGCGAGAGAGTGAAGAAAGTTATAAAAAGGAGAACCAGGGGAGTTAAATCACACGACACAATGTGCTCAGCAGCCTGTGTGATCCTCGCAGTCGACGCCTGGCTGTCCAGCCTCCTCTCTCGGCCCAGCGGCTCAGAGGTCCCTGACCGGCACCTGACCGCAACCAGATTGTCCGGAGCAGCGTATCGTGGAGGGCCGAGCGGGAAACCTCGAAAGAGGCAGAGGTGACATCTGTAAAGTGTCATAATGAGATGTTTTAGAGTGCCAATGAGGTCCCTGAGAAGCTCGCTGAGTGATGCCCACAGCTGGTCATTATCTGCTCCAGTCGCTGCCGGATCGTAAACACCTCTTCAAAATAAAAGGCCGTCCAAAATTGAGTGAAGAAACTCCTCTGCTAAAAGGTTTACAGAGGTCCCATTTGTTCATCTTTAGGGCGATCTCAAGGTCCACACGGCGGCTGCTGCTCGGATGAACGTTTGCTTTACTTACAAGGACTTTTATGACGCTCTTCATGATGTTACTGCTGATCCAGTCAGTGACCTGACACGGCGGCAGCGACACAGCCTTGAGGACCTTTATATAAAAGGCACACAGCATATCTGTATGGTTACAAATCGCAGCTCATCTCTGCATGTGGTCATCCGTCATCTGGAGTGACTTTATCTCTCGGGTGCCAAGGATAACAACAACGTGGAGACACTGGATGGGGACCCACAGGGTGACGGCGGGAGGGCAAAGAGGAAACAAAATGAAAAAGAAAAACACACGAGGAAGAGAGAGAGAGAGAGATGAGTGGCAGAGTGATGGAGGAAATGCTATTAAAGGTAATGAATGTCACGCTGTCATTCCCGCTCTATGATCCAGGTGCCTTTGCCAATTATCCTGACAGCCAGAGGTCTGCTCCAGCTCCCCTTCCCAGTGGGGACAAAGGGACTCGGTTCCAGTGGCAAACCCTCGCCTTGTTACAGGACCCACCAGGGATAACAGCTCCGAGCAGAGATCATCACTTTCTAGATAAAGAGCCGCAGCTTCTGCAGCACCAGAGCAAAGATCAGGGGAGCCGTTAATGTGGACGGCGACGTGACGGCCGTCCGCTTGTGCAGAGCCCGGGTGTGCACAGGCAGCACCGAGGACAAACAGAGGTGTGTTATTCCTGAATAATGATCCCAAAAAAAAAAAAAAAGGTCGTAACTCTGAGCACATTTTTCTTAGGATAAATTGAGGCCTAATTAAAACATGATCCATCCTCTGTAATTTAGCAGAATGTTTCATCAACGCAGCATGAAGCGCTAATTGCACACAGAATATCCATAAACCTCTGGCCTCCTACCAATTACAACCAAGGCGAGCGAGTTCACCTATACGTCACGCGGCTGATGAATAATCCCAGCCCCGGGCCCTGAAAATAAATAAATGATTAAGTTTTCAAAACACGCTGCAAAATTAATCTGGAGAGTGTGTTTTTTTTTTTTCACCCCCAAAAACACGCAATAAATTGGACTCCTAATGAAGCACGAAGAGGAGCACGGCATATGGCAACAAATATTTAATCATAATACAAGCTTAATCCATGAGAGAAAAAAAAAAAAGTGGAACATGCTCACTACACGCCCTCCTTACAAACACAAACACTTCAGGAAGAAACAGTTTTGACTGTTCAGCAATTTACTGCACGGATACGTTACGACCACCTCGAGTGGGGAAAGTTCCAGCTCTCCAGGAGGCCTATTAAATGGAAATTACCCAAAATGCTAACAATGTTTGGAGCTTAAGGTGTCCATATTTTAAACTGGGTGCCTAAAGTCCAAACAAAAACCTGCCATGTAAATCTGTTTCCACCAAGTTTTCACACAGCTCTACTGGTTTTTGTTCAGACTTTATCGTTCTTCCTTTTCCTCCCATGAAACACAAACAATGCTCCACTGACTCGCCTGTAATCGGGTCAATCAGACAGTTCGTCATCAAGGCCGCTTCTATCTGACGAGTCCTCGGAGCTGTGACGCTCCGGGCTCAGGGTTAGTATGCTAACTGCTATCTGTCAAACAGGAGCGACAGCCTGTCTGATCTGATCTGATCTGAAGAGAAACCAGAGGCTCCGTTTTAGGGACGAACAATTAATCAAACTTAAACTGACATCGCAATGTAATAGAATGCAGTTTTCAAATCGCAAAAGGCTGCAAATAAAAAAAAAAAAAAAAAACGTTTAACATACACAGACGCAACCTTGAGCGGTGGTTCAGAAGAGTCGACTTTGGTGTCAAAGAGGACCAGCACGTTGGTTGTCTGGATCTATTTTGGATTTGGTAAAGAAGACATGCCTGGTTACCGTAGCGACAACAAGAGGCAGCACTACAAACCTGTTCCAATATTAAGAAAGCGCCACAAGGCCATGTGTGACGACTAGATGGCTAAAACCCCCGACCACCAAGGAAAGAACTGTTTATATGTTGACAAGATCCTTTGTCGTGTTGGTGAGACTATAGAATGATTTATTGCTTGTGTTTTGTAAATAATGCAGAGGATAAACACCCCCCCCCCCTAAAAAATAAACAAAAAAAAAAACAAAAACAAAAAACAAACTGCATGCTTAATCGCAATATTGGTCCAAAAAAATCCCAATTAGATTATTTTCCAAAATTGTTCCGCCCGACTCCATTACCATTACTGGGAACCAAAAGAAAAGCAAACTGATCTGGAGGTGTGTCTGTATCTCCACATGTTTTAGCTAACGTTAGCGTCAGTGTTGGGGGTAAAGAGCTGAATTTAAAGTCAGGCAGTAAAGATGATGTGTACTTGTCTCTACCAGTTTTTATGTTCATTGTGGTTGCCGGTTTTGCTTTACTGGTTGATTGTTTGTTACCGTCGCCATTGAGATCACAATGTTAGCCTAGCTGTCACACTCGCTCTAATAACCGGCTTTTAAAAGCAAGAAAGCGACAAAATGAACAAAAATGGGAGGTGGAGTCACTGTGTGGATGTTTTAAACAAAAAGTTTACACTGAGCCCCATCTAGCATTAATGATTTCACGCGAGTTATTTTAAGCTAGCTTGCCGTAAGTCAACACCCACAGACTTCTGAAGAAACAAGTGGATATCTATTTTCTGCTGATGATGTTCAGGTGTATTTGCCATTAAAGGTCCCTACTGGTATTTACCAAATTTTTAAATTGTTGCTTTTAATATGTTTTGTCGCTATGTAAAGCACTTTGAATTGCCTTGTTGCTGAAATGTGCTATATAAATATATTTGCCTTGCCTTGCCTTGCCTTGCCTTGCCTTGCCTTACTGTAGGCTCTCTTCAGGCCAGGCGAAACTGCATGAATGATGTTAAAACATGGCCAAAGTAAACAGAAGCTGTCCTGTTCGGTCTCTCTGATCTAGTTCAGGTTTTTGCCAGCTCCCTCGGTCTCGAGCACCGTACAAGGATCCCATGTGAGGAATCTTGGTGTAATTATTGATGGTGCTCTCTACTTTTAAAACACTTTCTCACTTTGGCCTTTATTATCTGTTATTGTTGTTTTTAAGCACTTTGGTAGACCTCTGGTTGTTTTAAATGTACATGGATGATCACCACATTTTCGAGACGTTATTCTGCTCAGTTTCAGACATGGATCGATTGAGATGATTATCAGGAGATCCGCAGCTGCGTATGATTGGACAGCTTGATGTCGTGTGTGCTGGGATGAATATCTGAGAGTCCGGGCTGAGTCAGGAAAGCAGAGAGCATCTAGCGGCGTTGTGGCTGTCTCTGCCCTCTTTCTGGACGCTTTCAACTTAGTTTGGAGATAAAGTCGCGCGGCTTTGATCTTCAAACAGCCTGCTCGAGATTGGAATTGAATCCCCTCGGTTATTATCACCACCACACAAGAGCTGGAAGCTTCATATATTTTTGACTTTTTCTAATCTCTAATCTTTTTTAATTTTGCAGGGCCAGTGCGGCGTCATAGGAAAGCAGGAGGTCTCAATAATTCAGCGCAGAAAACCTCACTGGAAGGAGAGGAAGAAGGAATCTTTATCGTGGACTCGTTTTGTAAAATTAATACATCTTCAATAATGCAAACCAGCTCAACGGAAATATGCGTGTTTACCTCTGGATGTATGAGATCATAATGATACTGCCCTTGATTATGTAGCTTTTTGAATTATTGATGTGAAACTCTGAAAACATTACTTATGTCCTTTTCTCCGGGTGAATGCTAGCTGAGTAAACCGACGCGGGGTATTAATTAGACTGAAAAAGCACACATCCACAGCAAATAGGAGGCTAAGGCTAATTAGCATTTTAATCACTTTCATTGCTAATGGATAAATCAGAAATCCTCCTGATGTGACTCTGTGAAGTGATGCCACTCCGATCAGAGGAGGAGAGGCTGGCGTGTCAGCCGAGCTGGCTGCAGAGTCCCACTGTGTCCATCTGTGTGTCCGTCCTGCAGGGGTCCATATGGGGCCCGATGATCGCAGATAGAGGACGCCAAAACACGTGGTGGATGCATAAACGAGGAGGCACTGTGCATGAAGGAGAGCCATCAAGCAGGAAGAAATGACAGGAGATGCTCTGAGACGACGACGACTCGTGACGTGTGGGAGACATGACGGCTTTTGGAAAATGTAAACAAAGACGCAGTGAGACGGAAATACGGGAAAAAAAAAAACAGGTTTTTCGGTTTGGTGTAATTAACCAGTTATTTTCCGCTCCACGGTGGTGGGATTCACAGATAAGCATGAAATTACAACAAATTGCAGAGCTTGGTGGTGGAACAGAGTGTGTCACATTTCCCTGTTGACACCCTGAAAAGCTGCAAAAACTAGTTTTAGGATCCTTCCCTGGTGGTGGACCCATGGAGCCAGGAAACAGTGATTCTAAAGGATCTTAAAGCCCTCTGTCGCTAAAGTACGATACACATTAAAGAGGTTGTGTTCGTTTTTGTATTCCTGTCAGATCTGGATGTTCCAATGTCATCATCCTGTGAGTTATATAACTCTAGATTTTTAAAAAACAGACACTTGATGAGCGTATCTTTAGGCGCTTCTCCTGATTCTTCCACTTCACTTGATCTGAAAGTAGATTTATCAATTATGAAAGTAATCTCTGGTTCTCAGCCTCAGAATAAAGACTTATTGTGACACAAACACCTCCTCAGATAAAACTTGTTCTGCTTCAGTCTAATCTGTCTTGGAGGCATTTCGTGCTCTCGTTGATAGCACGACACCCGGGTGATACATTCAGCCTTCTTCTGTCATAAATAGAGGTTTTAAAATGCAGGTCACTTTGAACTCTGAAAAATGAACGTCTCGGAGCTTAATAATGTATTCTCAGCCATGCAACATCACGTGTTTTTTTTTTTTACCCCTTCAATAATAGAAAAGAAGGAATTCTAAAAATCACCCTTTATTGTTTAAAGCGCCGCTGCCTGTGAAATCTGACAAAAGCGATTCTTCAGGTCCGCGGTGATCATTAACTGCGGCTCCGTGTGTGCCGGGTGTCTGATTCCCATCTTTAAAGAGCATTTCTAACAAGTGTAGTCATGACCCAGCACCAAAGCATCACAACTAGCTCTCGTCCTCGAAGAAATTCATCGTCACGTTGGGGTACTTCCATCACCGAACTCTGTCGTCTTCATCAACACTTCCTCAAATATCGGCCACTTGTTACGAATCTTTCAAATCACTTAGTAAAACCAGTAAAATCTCTTCTGTCTGACACGTTATACTGTTTCCTTTTTCTGCGGATCAACTCTTGTTTTCATGAAGGAAACAAATTTATCAGCAGCTACTTTAAATCTCTGTGAAACCAGATTTGTGGATTTGCTGAAAGCCGTTAAATGACTCACTCACTTTATAAACATTATATTTAAATCTGCATCCAGACAATCACTGTGTCTCTCCAACCTTTATCCTTGTGTCAGTGTAGTTGTGAGCGATAGATGGCCTCAGTCATTAACCCTTTTATGACCGGATATGTCGGATTGGCCTGCTAGGTCACGTGAGTGTTGTTGTATCGTTTCCGGTTTGCCGTCGCTTTGTTTGTAGTACCGCTGTTGCTAAGCTGTCACTCTTTCGCGACAGTTTCATCTTAACTCACTCTTTTCCTAAACTTATAACGTTATAATAAACACTGTTTATTTTCACTTGGTTGGCTTTTTGTTGATTTTCGACCTCTGTTGCTTC
The DNA here is from genome assembly GCA_030710495.1 of Labroides dimidiatus. Taxonomy (NCBI): domain Eukaryota; kingdom Metazoa; phylum Chordata; class Actinopteri; order Labriformes; family Labridae; genus Labroides; species Labroides dimidiatus. The sequence continues at coordinate 27,162,171 of CM061157.1, read as the reverse complement.
TGTTAGCCTCTAGCTCCTTCGCACCAAACGCCTCCTCGCAGCCCGTTAAAGGGAAGTTTTTCCTCTCCATCGTAACTTGCTAAATATTGCAAAGGTCTGTACTCATGGTGGGTTAAGATGAGATAAGACTTCTTATCTTGTCTTGATGTTGGGTTTCTGTTAATAAAATTTTATTACCATTTACAGATTTAGACCTGTTAACGATTGGAAAGCGTCTTGAGATAATGTTTGTTATGAATTGGCGCTATATAAATAAAGATTGATTGATTGATTGACAGTCCTGCATGCAGCAAATATGTGTAAATTTACAGCCAATCACTGGTGTCATTATCAGATCTTGATCACGTGATTAACTCTTTTGGGTACCCAAACTGGGCACCAAAAGACGAGGCATATCTTGATACTCAGCCCCATAATAGAACCAAAGTTAAGCAACTACATGTTAATCTGATGAAGGTGAAATATAAATAATATAAATATATAAAAATATAAATAAAGATTGATTGATTGATTGATTGATAACCGGATTCACCAGCGACAGAAAATGACCTACATTCTCCTAAACACCTTAATTCTTTGACTGTTTACGCTATCCACATAATTCCAGGGGATTCTGAAAGCTGAGAAGCGCAGCTTTGCGCCGAGAGAGAGGAAACAAGACGGGATGAGAGAGAGAGAGAGAGGGAGAGAGAGCAAACAGTGAGTGTTTAGAGCTTTCTTCTTTGTCTTTAGCATTTCTGTGATTTTTCTGTATGTTTTGGTTTCGTTTTTGCCGTGTTTTGGCCAAAGCCCGTCTGTTTTTGCTGGTGTCTGCCTCTTTCCACAAAGTTCATCTTTTTATATAACCAATGAGTGGTTGTTTTATACGGTACATGAAAACAGACATAGATTTTTCTTTTCTTTTCTGTTATCTCGTGATAACAACTTATCATTTCCTTATCTCCATATAACAAAGATCGATTTCAACCTATAAGAGCTGCCATGAACGGCTTCCACTTTACACTTTAGTTTGTTTACTTTAGCGGCTAACGGTTAGCGGTTAGCAGCTGACAGGCTGTCCAAAAGCACTATTAAATGAATTAATAAATGTTTAATTTATTATAATGTCTCACATTACATTGCAAAGTTAACGTTAGGCTATGTTCACGTTAGCCTAGCTTAGCTGAAGCTGCCTGATAGATAGGAGTTCAACTAGGAGACTTTTTTTCTTTTTTTGACAGATTTTTGGATAAAAAAAGGGAAGAAGGTCCAGGCTGACTCTAAGTATTATGGGTGTTAAAGGGTTAAAGTAGCTAATCCAAGACTCACACCAGCTGCTGTGGTCCTTCCTCGTCTGTCAACACAGCTGGTGTCAGACGTTACATTTGTGCCAAAAACCCTCACATCATCAACTCTGAATATTGTTAATTAGCTCATTTAATTTACTTTCACTAAGATTTACACTTTTCTTAGGGGGACATGTTTTTGCCAAAGTCTCAAGAATCAGTAAAAATTCTAAACATGGGTCCACAGCCTTACTATAAGTCCTCTAAAACCACTACGTAGTGTGGGTGCCAAGCTTAGACTCACAGTTTTGCCGCGTGATGCTCAAACACTTCCTCTTTCCATTGCTACCAAACGTCACAGTAATCATATTGAAGTTAGTTTGTTCAGGTGAATACTTTTTTGATCGGATTAAACTGATTATACCAAACAAATCCCTCGTAAACCTCCTGCTGTCTTCTCCTGTCCATCTGTGTTAAAAAGACAGGCAGCACGCGCCGCAGCTCGAGTGAGCAGAGAAAAAAAAAAAAAAAAAAAAAACAAACGCATCTCCACAGAAGCAACGAGCTAAAAATCAACCAAACATACGTGTCAGAAGTGCTCCGTCTGTCTGTGAGCGCTGGGTAATAGAATAAAAGCCTCCTTTTATGCTGTGCACAACATCAATAAGACACATGGAGACAGGACGCTTCACAGAGACACATGGAGACAGGGCGCTTCACAGGGTTTTAAGGGAAAATCCTGTTAACGGCTGAAAGCAGCGCTGCGCTTTCAACGCCACTCTTACACGTGTAGCAAAACAGAGCCCACCTTTCTGGATCCTGACAAATAAAAAGAGGATGGAAATCAGAGAAAGACTTCTGCAACAATTACAACACAAAAAAAACATGTTTTATGTTCGATCGGCGCTGCTGGGCTCTCCTCTTCATTCAGCTCACTCCACTTTTCGGTGATTCAGGCTCTTCCAGTGCGGCGCCCACGCCAGCCTTTAGCTTTTTGTGTGCTGAGCTTTCTTGCGAAATTGTGGGCTGGCGTGGATGCAGAGGGGAAATGTTGCTGTTGCAGGGGCCGGGTGGCCTCTCAGTGAGCGCTGTGAGGCAGGTATGAGTTGTGTACACTGGCAGCAGGTTTCCGCATGGCTCTGCCAAGTCCATCTGGATTCAGCCCCACCACTGTCCAGAGTAATTATTTCTCCTGAGAGTCGCCTCTAATGCCTGCCACGCCGCCTGCCATACAAAGCGTGTGATGTGGCCGGAGATGTGTGTGTGTGTGTGTGCGCCTCTATGTAGGGCAAAAGACTGTATTTGGAAGTCTGTGTGTGTGTGTGTGCGTGTCAGACTGTGTGTGTTTGTTTTTGATTTCAGGTTTCGCTGAGTGAACAAAGCTCCTCAACTGTTGGGCCTGCTGTGCCGCACTTCATCTCAATTTATAGAAGCAATTAAGAGGTTTTTGTTTTGCCTCTTTTATGTAACCGCCACAGTCTGAAGGAGGGAAAACTGAGGCTGGCAAAAATTAATAGCATAAATGCTCAAGCGGCTCTGATCAAGTGTCTTATTACACCGGACTAAATTAGTTACGTGTGACTTTTTTTTTTCTCCCATGCTCAGTTCACTCTTAATGAGCATCTTTTCCAATTTAATTTGGCACGGCGTGCAATAACTGTTATCTTTAAAAAGGAAGACGGCAGCTTCTCTCGGTGGGTGGCTCGATCTCGAGGTACGCTCTGAAACATCGCAGCGAGGAGGACTTTCTTTCAGGTGTTAAAACCAACGGGATGCATAAATAAGAGTCTGTTTAGATGTCGAATGTTCTAACGTTGATTAAAATGAGTCTTTATACTACGCTGCCGCCGGGGCTGTTCTGGCAAGGTGAGTGGCTCTGGATCCATTCATTACCTCTTTTTTTTTTTTCCAGAGGGCATTAGCAACGACCGCATACAGGAAGTGATTGGACAGACCTAAACCAATCAGAGCGACACAGCATGACGTAGCCCAGGGCGACAGATATTTGTTGTCGTTATTAATAGTTTTACTGAAAACACATCGTCCAAGGTGGAGGCTGCCATCTTGGTTGTTTGGATAAGCGATGAAGCAGAGCTGCTGTGTGAACAAGGACCATCATTGGTCCGGAGTATTTGAAGTCAGAGGGGAATCATTTTCATTGTTTTTTAATCAGTTGAACATCAAAACAAAGTCTGTTATCAGCCTGTTTCAGGTGTGAGGAGAACAAACCTTTGCTGAATACTTGGGGTTAGAGTTCGAGTTACACCTGAACTTATCCCCAACCCAATGATTTAACTGATGACTCCATAAGATCAAACAGCCTCTGAATGACGTCCTGTTTTTGGGACAGTGAAAAACAAGGGTTGGTATCAAAATCTGCTTTAAACATGTTAAAACAATATGTTAAATGTGTAGTTTGTATTTCTGTTGGTGTCAAAGTATTTTATATGACGTTTTTTACCATTTTTAACCAATTAAAGAATCAGTCCCATTACACTGTCAAATGGTGTAGCCACAAAAGTCTGACAAGGATTAAATAATTCACCTTCCTAGAAGTTATGACGACGAACTGATGAAATAAGCTTTGGCTATAAAATATCATCTCTCAGTATATTTAAAATTATGTCGATGTTGGTTTTAAACATTATTTTTTACAGTGTAGTAGTTTGCTAAAATCATGTTCATAGAAACTTTTTTGCCCAACATCAGATTTTTAATGAGAAACATTCGTTACATCAATTTATATTTTACAGTTTTACCAACTGACCACATCTTTCGGCCTTTTCCAGTTTCAGCTTCTTGGTTCGTCCATTTTTGAGAGAAGGAGATGCCAAAAGATGATCAGCACATGGTACAACCATAGTCGGTATAATATATAGACGTAGTCTCTGTGACATCACCCATTTGTTTCTGATGCAAAGTTTTCGACTTGAGCCGTATTAGAAACGTTGAGCTAAACCTCGTTTCTTTTGAGTCTGGATTTGGTAACCAGCTATAAAACCGGACTACAGCCACCCTCAACTGGACACTTGAGGAACTGCAGTTTTTAACACTTCTCAGCGTTGCCAGATGGGAAATATAAAATTATCGTACCAGCGCCTCAAAATTATCGTATTTTGGGGGAAATTATCGTAGACGTGACAAAATAATCAAAATAACTGATAATGATCAAAACAACTGTCTTATTGTTGCGCGAAAATCACAATTGATCCCTCTGTTTAGTGTCCATTCATCGCCCTGCCCCACATCAGCAGCGTTTGATCAGCAGCTCGAGGCTCCGGTGCTCATTTTTCTCTCAACTGACTGACTTCCTCCTGACGGAGCTCCTACGACCGTGATTGGCTGTCAATCGTTCTGAGACGAATGACACTTAAACTATGATTGGCTGGAAACGTCACATGATATAAGATGCATTTAGAGTTTACGGATAAATCCGTCAGACTGGGGTAGATCTGGAACAACCACACGAAATTGTCAAATTATCGTACATTTAGCCTTTTTTGGAATTATTGATCGTACATCGTACAGAGGGCTAAATTATCGTACAAATACGATAATTATCATACGTCTGGCTACACTGACACTTCTGCATGGTCTTCGTTTTTTTCAGATTGGTGTTAATTCATGAATACTATACTACTATGTCCAAATTCTATTCTATGTATGTAACTTCATGAACTTAACGCTTTAAACCCATCAAAACTCCTCAACCATTTGGGTTTGCCAGAAAATTCAAACAGCTCCTTAAAGAAAAAAAAAAAAAAAGCTTCACCGTGATATCAGAAGTATTACGGTACTGTATAAGAATCCGTGAGCAATGGCGTTCCAATCACACGCAAGCTGTTCTCATTACCGTAACTCTTCAACCATTCGGGCAAGAGAAAAAAAAAATCCGGACTTAAAAATGAGTTTTCTATACAATCAAGCAAAAGAAATAAATAATAAAGATAATCATTTTTTAGAGCGGGGTAGTCGAGGTGAAACATGATGACAGCTCAGCCAGCAGCCCCTCCTGACTTCTTCTGTTTGGTGACACATTGATTTTTAACAGTGACCCCTGCTGGTGACTTTATTCACAATAAAACCACAGAAGATTTCTAACTTGAAAGCCAACAGGGGGCCTAAAGATGAGCTACAGCAGCTCAGCTGGATGTCTGTGTCAAGAAACTCAAGATATTTAATGTGACACTACATTCAGTGTGTGTCCCATGTTTTACAGACACACACACAAGCAGCTAGCAGCCTCTTCTGACTCCCTTCGTCTCCTGAAGAGTTGAAGAAAAACTGAATTTCAACATGAAACTTACTGATTTTTGTTTCTGAGAAACAAATTATGCTTCTTTTTTTTTTTTTTTTGAAGAGGGTGGAGATCTTTGCCAATACTTCTGCCCTTTGCAAAGACCCTCACGATGAGCTGTCGCTCTCTTTCTTCCTCTCGACGCCCCAGCTCTGCTTTCAGCAAAAACAGATTTTTGATGTGGAGCTGATTTATTCAGTGTTTGTACTGGTCGGGAGTAACAGGTCAGTGTCTCCGGTCTTATGATCGCTATGCTCTGACTTTAAACTTACCAACGCTGGACGCTGAAGGTTGTTTTGTTTGACGGCGTGCCATACCGTTTCTACAAAAGCCGAGAGAGAGAAAAGGCGCGGAGATTTGACTGATAATTTGCAAAGGGGATTCACGGTCAACTCGAGATTTTATTATTCAGCTCCAGAAAGTGAGTGTGTTTCAGGAGGACGGCGTAAAAGATAGATGATATGTGCACACATGGACGGGTAGGTCATCCAGGGGGGTTAAAAATGCAAAAAGAAAGAAGTCTGTGCCACTGACCCTGCAGAGCACACACAGCGAACATCCTGTCAGTGCTTCCTCCTCTCTCTCTCTCTCTCTCTCTCTCTCTCTCTCTCTCTCTACACCCTAAGGCTATTGCCTATTACAGGAGGAAACAGGGAGTTCCTCTATGCAAATGAGTGTAGCTGCTGCTCTTCACAGGCTCACTCTCATTACCTCATACATCATTGAAGAGACGGAGTACGTCTAAAAAAAAAAAAAACAAAAAAAACAGAGAGAGAGAGAGAAGTCAAAGAGCAAGTCACTACTGAGTACCTCCTGTTGTCTGTAGTGTTTTTGCCAAACTCGACAGAGCGCTGGGTGGGAAGGGTTGGGTGCTGGCAGGGTTTCTCTTTATCTTTTTCCTCTCTCCCTCCCTCGCTCCTCTCTCTCCCTCTGAACTGAGGCCAGGGTCCTCTTCGGCCTGCTCTATTGTGCCGGAGGAAAATTGCCAATTCGGGGCTACTCTGATTGAACACTGAAAGCAGGAGTTTTATAAAGAAGCTGATTTGCTATTCATTACCTCTCACTCACTCCTTTTCTTTCTCTGGTACTCTTCCGTTTTCCACTGGCTCTCGTTGCCACACTCCAACTTCCTTTCTTGGCACTCTTTATTCCTCGTTCAACCCTTCCTTCCCCGCTGATCCCCCCGCCTCGCTCCCTTGGAGACTCCCATGGTTATCCTGGGATATAATGTGGCTTTCTCCGTTTTTCCAGCTCTGTGTTTGTGTGAAATCACCGTCAGTTAGTCTGTTGATACAGCAAATAGTATAATTACCTCCTGGTTTACCAAAGGATCAGCACACACCTGCTTAGATTATGGAGGGAAGGCTGTGTTTGGAATATGCAAGCCCTTAAACAGATCCGAACCGACAAAAGGAAGTGATGCGGTGACGGCGCAAACAAATAAACACATCTATGCACCGGAGTGTGTTTAGCTTAAAAACAAACACAGCTCTCTTCGCTGTTTTGGTTGGCTGATACGACCTCAGATGGATGCGGATTTTTACAACCTATCAGGACATTATCTCTGCCAGGATAAACTTCAGCCGCACTGATCACAGAGCCAACCAACAGCGGAAAGAAACCTTACAGAAACAAGGTTTTCTCCAGGTGCTCCGCAGGGTGTCTCGCCGTTCATCGACCAGTTGGAGCCGGTTTGGACTCCAACCACTTCCCCAGCAGACCACGAAAAGGATAAGGGAGAGTAGAAAATCTATGCTAGGATAAACAAGATACAGCTCAACCTGTGAATCTCAGATTACTGTCAGATCGAACGAAGAACAACAGAGGAAAACAAATATTGAAGTACTTTGAGCAGTTAAAACAATTAATAAAGTTTTATTGCACTTTGGCTCATTTAGAAAACTGGTCTCGTACTTTGTAAAGCTGGGCAACATCCATCACATCGACGAATTTGAATTATTTTCTGCAGAAGACTTTTAAAAAATTGAAAATCAAGATTATTTTTCTTGCCGTAGTCCGATTGGAAGTTTGAAAAAATGTCCAGTTTTCATGATGCTAGGCCCCGTCAGGTTTTTTAAGGGCTTGTGTCTGTTTTTTTAATGAGATTAGATATCGATCAGAGAGTTTCATGTTAATATGCTGTGAAAATACTCAGCCCCGAGTGTTTATGTCAAACCTGCCAACGTTTGAACTACATGATCAACATTTCATGACACACACTTTAACTTTGAGAGGGAAATTTTGTTCAGTTTGGGAAAATATTTTGACAACGTAGAGGAAAACTTCATTCATGTCATTTTTGTATCACTGGGAGTGTTTATTTATTTATTTATTTATTTTTTTGAGAGGGGGGAAAAAGTCACTTAAAATCATAAATCAAGTGTTGTGGGGAAAAAAATCAGGGATCTTATTTGTAGGTCGTATCACCCAGCCCCAGTCCTTTAGGAAGAAGACAAAATGACAAGCCGACTCTTGAAAGGTTAGAGTAGCGAGGGGACCCACAAAACCATCACAATATAACAGTATATGATAAACCGCAAAGCAATGATGTCAGGAGTCATAACTGTCAGATGTCCTTCTTTCTGATTTCAAAGCGTCTCTGAGCTTCTTTTCAGCCCCGTCTGACATCCTGCCGTCTTCTAGTACAGCCTGCTGCTGTCAAATCACTCCTCAGATGTTTAACAGCTGCTCATGTTGCCCTCATTCATGTCACAGACACTACCACCAATGCATGAAGTGATGATTAAATCAAGAGGGCAACATCCACTTGAGGAAAAAAAGGAAGCATATGTGGAAGTGCTAAAAGTTGCTGTACGTGGAGAATCGTCGAAAGACCGGAAACCACATACAGAGCAGGAAAACAGGCCAACATCACGCATGATACAGGGGGTGAGAGTCAAAATCATGTTGATATCCATTAATTGTTGATATTGATCAGTAATACTTCATTAATTTTCCCTCCAAGACCAAACAATTCTACAGGATATTTATGTTAATATACGTACTTCCAGCCTGCGTGCACTGGCCAGACACACACACACAGCGGGAGCGCGCACATACATACGGGTTTTGACAGAGTTTGTCCTCCTCCTCCTGTGTTTTGCCTTCTTTGTAGGCTTGAATAATATTTTTCAAGAGATGTGAATGAATGAAAAGTAGAGTTTTGAGACATTTCTAGAACAAGCACGATGCATTAAGTGAAGATGGTCCGCCTTGGAAGGAGAAAACAGGCGATTTCTGCAATGCAAACTTTAAGCAATGGATTACTTCGACATTAAACCACAAGTGTTTCAAGTTTTTTTGCAGCTCACGACCCTGATAACAGCAGGTAAGATGACGGAGCGATGAGAAGGTGCTCCAATATTGCGCATGTGCACAACGCAATGACGATGCTGAAGCAATATATAGTGCAGCTCTAATATGGAGCCAGTATGGCCGAGTGCAGTGGTTCCCAAAGCAAGGGCCAAACCCCCTGAGGGGGGATATTTCCCCTTCATACATCACCTATTGTTGAAAAAAATAAATAAAAATAGAGGTTTAATTTGATACCAAACCGTGCAAACATAAACTGTTTGATCTGTTTCTTTGTTGAGACCCCTGAGGTGACTAAACCAGGATAACCACGGTAACCATAGACTCATTTTATAGAAATAAGATCAATTAAGAATCTTTGGCCTTTCTTTTTGTCCATTTTTGACCATGATCGGGTGGTCCAGGTTTGAATCCAACTCAAAAAGGCTGCTAGCTAGCTGGATGCTAATCAACCTAAACATAAATTCACACATTTTACATGAATTTTATCAAAATGCTTGTAAAATACCAGCCTTTTTTGTTGTTTACCTTTTAGAAGGGGCTAAAACAAGAAGATGAAGGAAAACAGCTATTAGCAGGGCTGTGCTACATTAGCTTCACTAATTTTGGACTTTGTGGTCCTCCATCCTGTGAAGTAACAACAGTTAAGTCTAACTGCTGGTACAGGCATGACGCTGAGGGTTAAGAGTGATTCAAACTCTGCTGTAGAGGAAACAGACTCCTTACCAGAAGTCAGTTAGCTTAACGGCTACAAGGCTAATATGTTTTTCTGCCTGAAATCCATGATGAGGTTTGAGTTTTTAAATAGTTAAGAGGCTAAAACAGTTTCAGAGTCAGTGGTTCTCTCAGAGCTCAGCAGGCTTTTCATTGATCCGGGCTGAAATTGTGGGTTAAAGTTCATCAGAGGTGAACTTGGAGTAAAAAAAATGAGCACAGATTCACTTCAGCCCCACGAGCAGATCCACTAATTGCTGTGAGTCAGTTGGAGAGAATTGATTTAGCCATTTTGAATGCTGGCAGCCGGCTGCTTTTGCAAAATGAGGAGTGCAGTGTAACCAAGAAAAAAAGGGTTTCTCATAAGGTGTTGTGACAAATCCCTGCTGCAAAGAAATCCCTCTGTGTTGAAGTGCTTGGTTGTGCAGTTCTCCCTGGAACTGCCTCAAACCTGATGTTAGAGAAACACTTTTCTGTTTCCATTTTGTCTCACCTGTCCACTCAGAGTGCTACTGGAGATTCATTCAGACTGATGGATTAAACTGGATTTCCACTCACCACCTTGGGTTTGTCATTGCTCTTTGGGAAAGCCTCAGGGCGCGAGTCGCTTTGAGCACCGTCCCCCCGCCACTAAGAGCCTCTACACCATGAATCTATACGACGCTACAGCTAAACAGACAGAGTCAAGATAAATGCTTCGTCTGTTTTCTCCACTTTAAACTGAAAGAGAAGGTTGGCTTTTTGTTTTCTCAGTGGGAGGGAGCAGAATGTGAACAACATACATCATCCTTCTACAATCCCCAGACACAGATGAAGTAGCGAGAGTCCAGGAAAAGGGAGTCCATGTTCTTCCACTCGACTGAACATGAAAGTCCCGCTATGAGTGTTTCCAGCATAATTAGTGAAAGAGTTAAAAGAACATCACTTTTAATTAGCACGAGGTTGGGAACACGATGAGTAAGCAGCTTTTATCTTCGGTTGCCATCTTTTCTGGGACTTGGTTAGAAGATTGCATATGGTGTTCTGGGAAAATGGCTTAATAAACATTCTGTGACGACCTGCTGAGTGCCATGTTTTGTTTTGTTTTTTTTAAACTTTTATTCTATTCTAATGTCAGTCATGGCTTAATTCTCTGAGTCAGCCTTAATCTTCAAAGCAAGGGTCTGAAATATAAACACTATAATTGCATGGACGGCTCAAACTGGGGCTAAAGCCCACCCAGTACTCCGACAAAGCACCCTGAACGGTTTCATGTCGGCCCTTCTCCCCCCCGTAAAGAAACAAAACAGACACCTAATTGCCTTGTGTTCATTTCTCAAACGTATGGGAGACCAAGCTCATCAACATTTTAAGCTGCTAATCTGTTTTTTGTGTGATTAACTCTCAGTCAGAAGTCTGGCCAGAACAATTAAAAGCAGGGCGCTATAAAAAGCGAGCGTATGCTAATGGAGTTAATGTTTCTTCAAGGTTTAAACTACATGACTGATGAGGCTCCACGTCGTGCTAATGCTTGCACTTTCATGGAAAAGTTCAAAGCTTAACAAAGGGCGCCGTGGTGAACACATCTCTTTATGAACGATTTATTTCCTTTAACATCTGGGTTTAATGGAAACTCGCTCATCAGCACTTTAACTGTTAGTCGCTTAAAGAGGGGGTGTTGTGTTTCTTTAAGTCTCTATTCTGTCCCTCTGGTGCCCCCGTAGTATCCTTACATGATGTAAAGCTCATTATTTCAGCCTCTGTCTGGTTGTGCTCATGCGACTAGTCACCGATTATTTTTTGCGATTAGTCGACTATTCGGATCATACATAAATTCCATCTTATTGCACCAGCATACAGCTAACATCATTAGCTTCCAGCTTCAAGTGTTTAAGGTATGTACTAACTAAAAATGAAGACAGTTAATATCATAGTTCATTCAGCTTTTAATGAACTTTGCAGCTTGTAGCAGCATTTCTGACATTTTTTTTTAATGTACCAGTTTTCTATTCAAACATGACATCGCTATTAAGTAGGTAGCTCCCTGTTGACGTTAATGTTAGCAGCTAACTAGCCAATTAGCTTACCAAGATTGTCATTCTTGGTCAGAAAGATTTTGCATTGCACACTTTTCTCCTTTATTTTGGAAAAATGCTCCCAAACTTTCGAGCAATGTTGCCGGCTAGCCATGATACTGTTGAGCATAACTTTTCCGGTGACATCACGGGTTACCCTGGTTACCACTTCTGCGCGTATGCGTCAAGGACAGAACGACAGACGAGACAGGTGAAAGTACAGCGGCAGTTTGGAGGGAAAAATAAAGTTTAAAAAAACATTACAACGACGACGTCGATTATTAAATAAGTCGCCGATGAATTTGATCGTCGACGTCATTGTGACTAGTCGACTAATCTTGGCAGCCCTAATACTGACACATCTGTGTTTGGCAGCAAATCGTGCTCAGTGGCAGCCAGTGTGAACGATCTAATACTAGAGATCGGGACCTTATCAGAACACATTTCACTAGTGAGCTGAACACCTGAGCTCAGGGTAAAGGTGTTGTGTAGCTACGATTCCATGGATGTACAGAGGGGCACTAAAGGCGCCCTACCTTCACCTCTTGGTCTCGCACCTTACTAAAACAAAAGAGAGAAACAAAAGAAAAAAAAAGGAGCAAAAAAACATGATGAAAGTAGTGAGCGGCGCAGATTATAGCCTTCAGAAGCTAATTTATTTCGGAACAGCTCAGTCTGTCCTGCACCTGTTGAGTCTTGAAGTTCAGGACACCTGTAATCAACTCGTTTACAGGCTGAGAATAAAAACGGCTAACTTGGATGATACTTTTTCTTTAGCTATCAAATGAAAGTTTGCGGGGAAATACCATCACATCACAATGTCCTGTTTTATGTTGTTAAATTTTAGTTTTGGGTTGTGCACTTTTAAAAGTTTTTTGTACACTATCAAAAAAATGTTTTTTTTTCTTTTTGTTTTTGTTTGCGTCAGATTATTTATTATATACAAGGCAAGGCAAGGCAAGTTTATTTATATAGCACATTTCAGCAACAAGGCAATTCAAAGTGCTTCACATAGCGGCAAAACATATTAAAAGAAACAATTTAAAAATTAATTAAAAGAGAAAAAAAATAATAATCATAAAATAAAAATAAAAGAAAGTAAAATGGCAAAAAAGAAGGATAAAAGTCACTGCAGAATGCAGAGGTGTGCAAGAAAATTGATATTAAAATGATTTGTTTAATTAAAAGCAGCTGTAAAAAGGTGAGTCTTCAACCTGGATTTAAAGGAGCTGAGAGTTTCAGCAGACCTGATATTTTCTGGAAGTTTGTTCCAGATACTTGGAGCATAAAAGCTGAACGCTGCTTCTCCATGCTTGCTTCTAACTCTTGGGACAGAAAGTAGACCTGATCCAGATGACCTGAGTGATCTTGATGGTTCGTACTGGATCAGAAGATCACTGATATATTTTGGCCCTAAACCATTTATTGATTTATAAACCAGCAGAAGTATTTTAAAATCTATCCTCTGACAGACAGGGTGCTTTAATCCTCGACACATTCTTTAAGTGATAGTAGGCCGACTTTGTAACGGTCTTAATGTGTTTGTTAAAATTCAGGTCTGAGTCCATGATCACACCCAGATTTCTGGCATGGTCGGTGGTTTTTAACTTTAATGTTTGAAGCTGCTCACTGACTTTTAATCTCTCTGCTTTAGCTCCAAAAACAACAACCTCAGTTTTGTCTTTGTTCAGCTGGAGAAAATTTAGGCTCATCCAATTGTTGATTCGTTCAATACATTTAGCCAGAGCCTGTACGCGGCCATGATGACATTGTGATGTATAACTGTGTGTCATCTGCATAATTATGGTAATTGACTTATATACAGCTGATGGACACTAGTTGGAGGGGCCCCCTGTGAATTTTAGCCCCGGGCTCCGAGAGACTCTAGGATGACCTCTGGCTCATTCTGTGCTCTTCCACACTCAGCCTACAGGGTGGTGTTAGGGTTTGGACTACCTCAGTTTAACCACACGGCGGTCTTTATCCGTCCCTCATTGCGATGACATAATTCTGTGTCACATTTCCTGAAAAGCCGCCCTGAACCATCGCAGCTAAAGTACTGGGTCACGTTGATAAATTGCACTTCTACACAATCTTTAGACCCAAGTGTACCTTTCATCTGTGCCCTGGATAAAATCTGAGTGTGAGAGCGATTTTAAAAAGGCCGAGCAGTAATGAAAATCCTCTTGTTGTGAACCCGGCTCCATCCAAAGACTAACTAAAGATGTAATTGCAGGAGTTATGGCTCAAAGAGCTCTCTGTGGCATTATTAACTGAAATGGCCGTATTCCTATGGGGTCCGATTTACAGAGGAAGGCAGAGTTCCTTTCCCAAATGTCAGCCCTGATCACTCCCTGGGAAGAATTTTGAAGCCATTTTCTAAATATGGTTGCAGATCGATTCTTTTGCTTCCTCAAACAAGACCGGAGCAGAGCTTGTAAAAAAAAGCTGCGGCTGGTTTTAATGTTGGAATCTCATCTCCACAAAGCCCGTCTGAAAGGTCATTTCTAGGAGGAAAGTTTCCACTCACAACATTTCACCTTGAAGTATTTGATTCAGTCCAAATATCTCTGCCATCTTTAATTTCCCATTAATTAGTGCTTCTGTTGAGGCCTAAGTTTACAACAGTATTGATCAAAGTGTTGAATTAACTGCTCTCAGCCGCCGATGATGATAAAAAGTCCTCACTTTTTTCTTCTCACACACTTCATCGTCGTCGTATTCAGCTGAAAGGTCTGCGAAATGTGGTAATTTATGGTAATTCTATCTGTTGGTAATTTAACTTCCTCCCATGTGAGTTTGTCCAGTGGGGCAATGAAAGGCTCTCTTCTTACACCTGCTTGCTTTTCCATTTATATGCTGCCCCTGCAGCAAATATATTTGCAGTCATGGCATCAGTTGTCATTGTCATGCAAATGAAACGGAGCTATTTCTCTCTGTTGACACAAAGCAGATTGACTCACCCTTTAAAAAAAAAAGCTCTGTTCAGACTTACAAAGTGCATCAAATGGAATTTCTTTACAGTGAAATGCTGACACACCTGAAGCAATGATCTCCTGTTTGTTTCACTCTCTGCTGTGTCTGCTGCGTTGGGTTTGCCCTGCATCATCTCTCACACTCATCACCTGCAAGCTCGTCTTTTAACATGCAAAGCTGTACAGACCCAGCTAATATAATAAGTCATTCCTATTTGGATGTCAAACCAAGTTAAACCAATATTTGCACAGCAGGTAGCCTGGCCAACCAGCACGTTGAACACCAGCTGATGTAAGACTCGGAAAGCTGGCGTGTAAACCAATCCATGATACTTCTCCTGAACCTCATCATCCGGTCACTTTGCAGGCCTCAACAAAACCAGATTGGTTTGATTTCGTTAGCCGTGATTCAATCCCAGAGCTAACAGCTATCACGTGACATTAGTTAGCCCCAGGGAATGATCGACCTCTTGGTCTGGTGTAGCCAAAGCCAACCACTGAGTAAACAACTTCCAAAAGAAAACAAAAACAGAAGACAAAAAAGAAACAAGATCAGATCAGAAGCTAGCCAAAATTTACTCCGTGGATGTGTCGGTTTGGTACACCTGGGGAGTAATGCCATCCCATCGAAGGCTACACACTGGCCTAAAATGAAAACCAATGCTTGTGATTTGCAACAACATGTAGATCTGTTTAAAAAGAAGAAGAAGAGCTCTGTCAGGTCAATTCAAGAGAAAATAATCCCCTTCGTGAGTGTTGAACGAAGGATGGGTGGATCCCCACTGATGTCCTCTATGAAGCGGCAAAATCTAAACTCTGATTGGTTTTTCCCCACACGATGCTGAGGTTAAAGGACATGACACTCTTGGTATTTAACACCCTGCATCGATAAATGTTTTAACACGCTGGTGGCGTTGCCACTCTTGCATGATATCACAGCGTTGCACTAATTGCACTTTGCTTTGTTGGCGTCCTTTTTTTGTCAGGTGAAGTTAAACTTTCGGTTGTTTTGATCTTTCCGCCATTGTCTTGGAAATTCTGCTGCTGACTGAAGAGCGTGATTAACATTTGGCATGTCATGTGACGTTGACGTACGGTCCGGTCACTCTGATGTTATATAAAAAAATCAAACAGGGAATTATAAAGCATAATTGTTAACGATGTTGATGGATTTAACTGTTTCTAATCAATTCTTAACAGGAACAAGTTATCAATACCCATCCCTTGTCTGATGTCTGCAGAGATTTAAACATCACCATGAGATTACGGTCATTAGGTGCTGGGAAGTCTTTGCAGCAGATTGTATATTTCATTTTGACAAAATGGAGATTACCTAAGTGTAGTTACCATTTTCATGTCTGTTTGTTTTGTTAGCATCATGAAAAAAAAGACTCTCAGTTTCCCAGGAAGGAAGGAAGGAAGGAAGGAAGGAAGGAAGGAAGGAAGGAAAGAAAAACAAAGAAAGAAAGAAAGAAAGAAAAACGAAAGAAAGAAAGAAAGAAAGAAAGAAAGAAAGAAAGAAAGAAAGAAAGAAAGAAAAGCAAAGGAAGAAAAACAAAGAAAGAAAGAAAAAGAAATAAAGAAAAACAAAGAAAGAAAGAAAAACAAAGAAAGAAAGAAAGAAAGAAAGAAAGAAAGAAAGAAAAACAAAGTAAGTAAGAAAGAAAGAAAAACAAAGTAAGTAAGAAAGAAAGAAAAACAAAGAAAGAAAGAAAGAAAGAAAGAAAGAAAGAAAAACAAAGTAAGTAAGAAAGAAAGAAAAACAAAGAAAGAGAAAGAAAGAGAGAAAGAAAAACAAAGGAAGAAAGAAAGAGAAAGAAAGAAAGAAAGAAAGTAAGAAAGAAAAACAAAGAAAGAAAGAAAGAAAAACAAAGAAAGAAAGAAAGAAAGAAAGAAAGAAAAACAAAGAAAGAAAGAAAGAAAGAAAGAAAAACAAAGAAAGAAAGAAAGAAAGAAAGAAAGAAAGAAAAAGTAAGTAAGAAAGAAAGAAAAACAAAGAAAGAAAGAAAAACAAAGAAAGAAAGAAAGAAAGAAAGAAAGAGAGAAAGAAAGAAAGAAAAACAAACTAAGTAAGAAAGAAAGAAAAACAAAGTAAGAAAGAAAGAAAAAGAAAGAAAGAAAGAAAGAAAGAAAGAAAGAAAGAAAAACAAAGTAAGTAAGAAAGAAAGAAAAACAAAGAAAGAAAGAAAAACAAAGAAAGAAAGAAAGAAAGAAAGAAAGAGAGAAAGAAAGAAAGAAAAACAAACTAAGTAAGAAAGAAAGAAAAACAAAGTAAGAAAGAAAGAAAAAGAAAGAAAGAAAGAAAGAAAGAAAGAAAGAAAGAAAGAAAAACAAAGTAAGTAAGAAAGAAAGAAAAACAAAGTAAGTAAGAAAGAAAGAAAAACAAAGAAAGAGAAAGAAAGAGAGAAAGAAAAACAAAGGAAGAAAGAAAGAGAAAGAAAGAAAGAAAGAAAGTAAGAAAGAAAAACAAAGAAAGAAAGAAAGAAAAAACAAAGAAAGAAAGAAAGAAAGAAAGAAAGAAAGAAAGAAAAACAAAGAAAGAAAGAAAGAAAAACAAAGAAAGAAAGAAAGAAAGAAAGAAAGAAAAAGTAAGTAAGAAAGAAAGAAAAACAAAGAAAGAAAGAAAAACAAAGAAAGAAAGAAAGAAAGAAAGAGAGAAAGAAAAACAAAGAAAGAAAGAAAGAAAGAAAAACAAAGAAAGAAAGAAAGAAAGAAAGAAAGAAAGAAGCTATGTAATAGCGTGACGACAGCAGCGCAACAGTGTTCTCCACTGATAAATCCAACAAAGAGGAAAAACACAACACAGTGAACTGTTTCGTGACGCCAATTTCCAAACAAAAACAAAGTTCTCTTCAAGTCGACTGGACGTCTAAACATAGCAGGGTTATGTGATGTTCTTTATTACTGCTGTCACACAAGAAGTGTTGATTCTTTCAACCAATCAGCGGACTGCAGTGTTTATAGCTCCACCTTCTGGGGTCAGATTGGTATGTCTGGTACCCCAACAGAAGGGTACCAAAAAGTGGGACTGTAAAGGCCTGTAATTTGGGGACCTGTCCCGGTTTAAGTCAAAGGAAACGCCACAAAGAGGAACTGAACTGATCCGTTTGGTAGAAACGGGGTTTTAATGACTCAGGTCTTTGTTTTAAAATGATCACAAAACCAAGAAGAGTGTGATGGATAGTCTTTAGATTACACACCTGAAATAAGAAGAATCAGTTCGTCTAACATAAGGAAGTCAAACCCTGAATTTCAACCCAACATTGATATCTTTGTAATCTGGCGGCTCCTCGGGGTTAGCTGTCAGTGCCACAACACACCATGCTATCAGCTAAAGAGACAAATAACATGCTGACATTTCCCTTCCTGCCCCAGCCCTCATCCGATCCAACCCTTTCACCTGCTATCAACCTTAAAAATTCATCAACCCCCTCCCCTCCTCTCCTGTGGATGTTTGTTGAATTTGGGTCCTCTAAAAGAAACAGCGCAGGAATGTCTCGATTCTGTTAGAGAGCAGAATTTATCAGCCTGTTATCTGCTAATGTCACCTTTCATCACTTCTGGGAGGATGACAAGGTGTGAACTGACTCAGACAGCGTGTCGACAGAGGTCGAGTCCTCAGTTCAGAGCCACATCCAACCATCTATATTAAAAAATGGAGACCTTGCTCTCACAATCTCATACCTCTTTTTTTTTTAAAGGCCGTCTTATAAACTCTGCTGGATTGTCTGTTGCTGATTTAAGGACCTTTTTGTCCTAATTTATTCATGTTCATTGTGCCTTATCCTTCTTTAATAAGGAATGAGGCTTTCAAAAGCTTTGTAGTTAGCAGATGGGACGATCCATTCTTATTTTCTCTATAATTACTCCACTTAGCAATGCAGAACACAAAGGTGAGTCCAGGTTGCAAAAGTCAAACATCTAAGCTTAATTAGCTGAACACCTCTCAGCATTTCTGCTGCGATTCTACTTTCAAATCAATATCCAGTCCACTTATATCAAACACCACTTCATGTGTGGAGAGATAATTACTGCTCCCGCCCTGCTTAAGAATACCGTACATGCATGTACGGTCAAATATCGTCAAACCTCTGACATGCCAGTCAGCGTTCATTTGTTTGGCTGCCATTTCTCTTTAAATGCACTCTGTGCCAGGGCTCCGCAGATGGTTCCCAAGAGAGGGGAAGCAACACAGCGGATGTGAAAAATCTGGTCCATGTGCGTCTGGATCAGGGCAGTATGGTGCATACTTATGGGCGCGTGTTAAAAAAAAACCTAAGGTGAAATTGATATCATATGAAATCTCTGTGAAAAACCAGGGAAAGGTAAATTACGATGCCTGGAGGGTCCTCCTGCTCCCATTCCCCCTGTATCACACGCATCACAGATCCATTGAATTAAAATTCAATAAGATCTAGGCTGTTTCCCAAACCGTTTTGCACCACTGAGCTGTGATATCACCCCTATTCTCCAATCAAACCCTGGTACCATTCTTTCACTGCTTTCAGCCAATCAAAACAGCTGGAAATTAATTTGTTGATTTTCAATATTGGGCTGATTAAATACTCTGAAGAATATAAAATAAAATCTGACAGAGCGTTTGTTTTGAGGGATTCAGCAGGAGAGTTATTCAGAGAGCCTTCCACGAGGAGGTACGCACGGGTCTGGTAAAGCCTTTTGAGTCTTAAAGCTTTGTATTCCGCCTCATCTCCCGCTCTTTAGCTCACACTCACATCATTTTAAATGGGATGCAGTGAATGACTTTGTTCCAGGCTCTCATTAATGCAGGCAGCAGAGATATGCACTCTTTGTCCCATGAAAACTATTAGATTAATTAATGGGTGAACATATTTCGCCTCTCCCCTCCATCCTCGCAATCAGCTTTCGAAGGTCCATTCTCTGCTCAGCGAGCTGATTCATTCTCTGTATCATGACAGGCCTTTACTCCCCGTTTACGAGAAGAGACCTGCGGCTAATTCTGATTGACTTGATAGATTCATACAATTCAAACGTTGGCGGTTTAATGAGGGCGAGCTATAATCAGAAAGGGGGGGAAAAAAAGGCAACTTCTGCCTCCAGAACATTTCACTCACAGAACCATTCCTTGTCATTTTTTTCCCCCTCAGATCTCATCCACTGAGCAATTACAGAGAACGCACGGCGAGCGATGCATCATCCGCTGCTGCACGCTGTCGGTTGGTGAAAAACAGGAGTGTTTACCGAGTAGCGGTACCATTTACCATGGTAAATATGTGCGTCCCAGGCCAGTGAAGGGTTGATGGTTTTTGCAGCAGCGTGACATCTGATATACGGCTGTATGCAGGGAGAGGGCTGATCAAGGCCACCTCTATCACTCAGCCAGATAATCTCTGCACCCGGGAAAAACAAATGATGGTCGAGGGCTAGCCTCAATAGCCTGTCTCACATCTTCATCCTGTTCATTTTCTTTGCAGCTACTCTCTCTCTCTCTCTCTCCGGTTGCTCTCAGAGGTTGTGCCCTGCGCTGCAATCATGCAGTCTTTCACAGCTTGGTCAATTATTTGTTCAGTTCTCTGAAAACTTGGCTTTAAATATAAAATGATAGAGTCCAGACTCCGTCCTAAAAAATTCTGAATGCAAATAAAGCGTAACCGTTGGAAAGGCTAGTTCAAACAACAGCTCATCTAGCAGCCGGTCTCGGAGGTTTGCTTTGCCCTGCGTTTATGAAGCTTTTACAGTCTGATAAAATATGAAACAGCGTCTGGAAATTTGGCTTGGAATAGCAAGAAAAGCACACATGATATCAAAGTTAAGAGTCTCTAAAATCTGGGTGGAAATAAAGCTTCATTACTTTCAGAAACGTTCCTCAGGAGACGGCTCATTTGGCTGTTTGGAGATCGGCGTCCACCTCGTTCATTAGCATAGCAATGGTGCATGAGACAATTAGCCTGTAGCAGCTTTGAGCAGCAGGTTTGAGTCAGAATCAGAGCAGGAAGCAAAGGACACGCTAAGAATCACTGTTCAACTCAGCTGGTCACGAAGTGGAGAGTTAGAGACTAGTTTACACATGTAAATACTGGCTTTAGCGCCCCCCTTTGGGTCGTAAATGCTATAGATGACCTGTGAGGTCAGCCCAAGGCTGTCACCATGTACCAACACTGATGGTGACTGCGTTAGAAATAAACAAAGAATTAACGCGTAACTACCATTTTTCATAGATGGAGGCAGTAGTGGTTCTTAACACTGGTTAGAAGTCATGTGGTTTACTGCAGCACGAACCACATCAAAGGATGTGATGGATGAAAACACGGTACTCTACCCGCACCAAAGAGCTCATGTGAATAATATCTCATCTCCAAAAATACAGTGGGTTTTTTTTGTCTGTTTGTTTTACTAGTGAATGTAATGTGATATAACCACCGAGCAGTGTTTACTTTGTTTACTTTCTGTAAATAACAGTAGTAATATAAAAATAATATAAGAATAATATAAAATAAATGAAAATGTGGTCACATGAAAGCTTTGCAGGGAGAACCAGAGTACTGTACCTCTTTTTGTGTCTTCTTGAAATTGAAATTGAAAAATTTGCAGAAAATGACCCGTTTGACCTAAATGACCTAAATCCTGTAAATACCAAAAATTCTGTTTCTCACTGCTTCCATCGAGCTCTGAATGACAGACATACACCGTGCATTAGCTCTTCAAAAATCCTTTGGATTTTGCCTGAGCTCATAGCCTTGTAGGACTTCACACTGCAGTGAAATGAGAACACAGTAAAAAAAAAAAAAGTATTTTCGTTGAATGTTGAGCCGCCACCAATATTTTCTCTATGTTCCTCAGGCTTGAAACTATCTGAAAAAGGGCTATATAAAGTAATTCCTTATTTTTTCCAATTTAAAAAAGGATAAAATTTATTTTTTATAACCATTTATAGCTTTTAAATTTTGTTGCACTGCACAACTGAGTTATATCGGTCTATAGCCATGGTTGTCCTGAATCTAGTGAGACCACAGTGCATTAAAGCATTTTTGAAACTTTAACTTATTTAATTTATATATATATATATATATATATATATATATATATATATATATATATATATATATATATATATATATATATATATATATATATACACACACACACACACATATATATACATATATATATACATACATATACATATATATATATATATACACACATATATATATACACACACATATATATATATTTATATATATATATATACACACACACACACACATATATATATATATATATATATATATATATATATATATATTTTTTTTTTTTTTTTTTTTAATTGATTTAATTTAATTTTTAATTACGTGGTGGAAATCTGAAATTACAGCAGCCCACTGCTGAAATATTGGGCCAGTGGAGCCAATGTGCAGAAGCGATCTGGTTGGTAGAGCTGCAGTAAGAAGGTTAACGACCTATTCTACAGCCAACCACTGGGGGAGCTCTAAGAGTTCTGGCCTCACTCACATTGGCTGATGTTCTGCCCATGTTTCATACGGTCTGTTGTCTTCACTCTAATTCGCTGACTAATAAACGCTTCAGTTCCTTAATCACACGCTGAGAAGGATTTTGTGGATTTATGATTCCGGTGGCTTCAGGACATCTCATTAATGCAATAACAGCTTCGAAACACCTTCAGTTATGTTTCAGCTGCTGTTAACTACAGGGCTGCTGAGGTACAGTGGATAAGTGTGTGTGTGTGTGTCTGAGAGAGAGAGAGAGAGAGAGAGAGAGTGAAGGTTATCAGAGCTGCTTTATGCTTACGTCTTGTCGGATGTTTAAATTGTGCCACAGAGACTCGGGTGTCAAAGAGGGTGAGACAGTGATTTAAAAGGAAGGCGTCTGGAGAAGCAGAAAACATGAGGGGGTCAAGAAGAGTTCCCTGGGGCAATTTATAGGCTTCTGTTATGGTTGGGAAATGAGAACAGAGGAGTAAATTGCTAGCCAGGGCGGGCTGAGGATAAGACAGAGGCCCTCATTCTGTTCATCGGCGGAGGAAACAGGCATATATAACCCATCCAAAGCCTGGGTAAACACAGACAGAGAGATTGAGATGGATCGGACGGAGCCAATTGCTGACCAGGGCAGCTGAATGTCCCTTCCTCAAATACAGAGCATGCTGCCAGCTTTGATATTCATAAGGTGGTTTAGAGAGAGGCTGTGGAGGGAGATAGGAATCGTGATATATGACAGAGGTGTGATGTGAGGTTGGCGATCGGCCTGACACTGGCATTTTGTTAACTGCAAAGATGAAAAAGAGAGAAAGGGCAGGGAAGGGAAGGGAGATACGGGGAGAGAGGAGAAATATGTGTAACAGAGAAGACGAGAAGAAGCATGTTTCCCGACTCAAGCTTAAAAAAAAAAGTCAAACGAGGTTTGTGGGGGGGAAGGAGCCTCCTGAATCGAGCCGTCACATAACACGCTCATTACATCCTACACACTGAGGGTGATTGTCTTTGCAGCGAGGCTACGCTCAAAGGACGTAATGAGTCCGGGGTAGAGAAACAGACACTGAGAAAAAGGGACAGAGTGTTCGAAAAAAGAGAGACTCCGGAGTTCCCCGCTGGCTCCAGCTTTTTTCATGTAATCACAGCACCCATGGGGCCAGAAAGAAACTTTGATCACAAATATTTTCTGCAGTCCATTTGGAGCTCAGACTCTGTGCCCATGTGTGTGTGTGTGTGTGTATGTGTGTGTATCTGTAATGTAATGTAATGTGGAGGACATAAGCAGGTCACACAGACACATGCCTCATTCCACTTGCAGCAGACCCAAAGGATTAATTTAACGAGCTGTCGGACGCTTGTCCTATGCGGCCCTCGTTAAGACCATCATGCAGAATCTCCATTTGACTGCCGCCTGCCGTGACTAATTGACTTATTTTGCAGGCCTAAGCAGTACTGAAAGCTCTCATATTTCATATTTATCTCCTTTTGGAGCAATGTCAGGAAACTTCAGCGAGGAGCCGGGCGACGCATCCTCTCCTGAATGCCAGAGGAGCAGAAAGATGGACGCTTCCCAAAGTGCTCTGACCACACAGAAAACAAGGGGACGCAAAACAGTTTGTCTTCATTTAGCTTCTGGATAGAAAAAACAGGACAAAAAATGAGCACAGATCCCACAGATCACAGATCACAGAATCAGGATTATTACCTCAAGGTAAAGCCAGGTGTCAGTGATCTAACGCTGCTTTATATCCGCCCCAAATTAATCAAAGTTTCCACTTTTTTATCACCTTTCCCAACCGGAAATCTGCACAGCGAGCTGCTACGATCTGCCACCAACAACTACTAAGAGTAAGAAAGGGAAGGTGACATTCGTCTTAGGGTCACTGAAGGAAGAAGTTTCACCTTTAAAACATTCGTCGTCGTCGTGTTTCCGTTCTGAGTTGGGCTGCTTGCCGAGCTGCTGCTAACGTTTTGGAATTAGCGATGATCGACTTTCAAACAAGCCCCCAAACAGGTCAGAGAAAAAGTAAAAGTTATTTTTAATATTATTTTAAATTTAATCATAACCCACATGATTTGTCAATATCTCCTCCTCTTTGGAAAACTGAATACTATTAATAATATCTTAAAAGTAAATAAGCACTATTTTCTGACTTGCCCAAGTTTAGTAAACAGAGTTTGGGGACATTGGGCGGCTTACGCTGCCAAAACTGAAATTCATGCTGTGTTTCTGTCTCATTTTTCTCAATCAATATCTTATTAGATTCAAAATTCACCTGAAAATTACAGCAGAAAAAAACTGCCAATGCAGTAATAAAATGTACTCCTCAAACTAAACTTTTTTTTCTTGATTTGTCATTTTTTTATTCAGTCTAATAAGATATTTTTACTTAAATTAAAGTCAGGGTTGGTAATCGGATTTAAATTGACTTTTTGTTATTCTAATTAAAATGATCTTTATGTCCTGATGTCAATCAATAATTAATGTGTTCTTAGAACGGAGTGAAAAATATCTGCAGGAGTAAACCTGGGAAAACACCAACCAATCCAAGCGGTTAGGATCCAATTTATTAGACCAATCAAATCCTGTCCTGTCATTCTGCCCGCCTCCTGGGCGTACTTGCGTAGAGCAAACAAAAACGATGTGCTGAGGACCAGTTTGAGTCTGTGGTTTTGAATCTGTCGCCATCATGTGGTCGTGAATCAGCAGCGCTCGTGCATGTGAGTGGGGGTGTCATTTTGGAGGAACTCCAAGTGTGGAAGGGTGGGGGCTAAACAGAGTCCTGAGAAGATGCTACATTCAAATTCATGCTAGTTTTCCATGACTACCAACCCTAACTTTAAAGGCGCAATCTCAACAAACCGTGTTGTACTCAAGCATGATGCCCTTCTCACACTTCTCCAATATGAACATAACTTTAGGCACACATAGGGCCCGCCTACATTAACGTGAAGCATGGTATACTTGTGGTCACATTGGCCAATCAAAGAGGACTTTAGGGTTGAAGTTTGGCCAGTGTGACCACACCCTCAGACATAAACACGAGAGACTTCAGGTTTTTTACAGTCTAGAAGAGCACAAACAGAGGGGCTGCAAGCTGAGCTGCTTATAACACCTACTTAACCTCCCAGCAGGTGAGATGTCTAAATTATTATTTGATTCCCTGCGGCCAAATTATTGGCAAATGTCTCAACTGCTCCTTAAAAAAATGTAAATAAGCTAATTTTCTGTTTTTAAAAAAAAAATCTTGGATGTTTGTGAGCGTTTTGATTGTTTCTCCCATTCTGAGGTTTATAACTGCAACCAAATAATTGGCAGATGCACCAACCGCTCCAAAATGAAGTCAAGACCAGAAGAAACAGAAGAAGACAGCTTCATCCTTTTGACTGGAGCCAAATCACTGACAGATGTCTCAACTTATCTAAAATAAACTGAGCCTGCAGCTAAAGCAGTAAAAGGTCGTTTTGAAACTGAAGTCAGGTGACTCAAAAATGGCAGCAGCTTCTTTAACGCCTCACTTTTCTGCCTCACACTGATACTGTTAGGACACCGTCTGCAAAGAAGCGAGAGGTTTTGGAAATCGGTAAAGGAAGAGGAAAAATAGGAATCAAAATATCTCCACTCAGAAGTACATTTTTCAGCCCAATGGAGTCTCTTTGGACGTTACCCTACGAGTCATAATCCACCCTGACAGATTCGTCTTCATCTCCTCTTTTTATCTCACTCTAAGTTGTATTTCATCAAGATTAAACAGGTTTGTAGCGTGCTCCTTCCAGCCCGGGAGCAGTAATGACTGCATCAATCAGGCTTTACCCTCTACTCCACTAACACCCGGAACAATTGACTTGTTTGTTTTTTTTCCCCCCTATGTCATCTCACCTCCAGTATCAGCCTCCTCTCCTCCCATCATGGTGGAGTATATCCATCCAGGAAGTGTCAAAGCCCTCCCCCCTCACCCCACCCCCAACCCCTGCCCCATCCCCGGGTGTACAGTTCGGCTCTTAAAAGCTATTTTATTGACTTAAGTTTGGTTTCATTTATCTGCTACACTGGAGAGAGATGCTATTAACAAACGAGGAAAGTGTTGCACTCTCCCATTTAACTTGGTTTGGTTGGGAAACTTTAGCCACTCATCTTTGTTAGCGAGTGAAAAAGGAGTCAATCAGTTCCTCCTCCTGCTCTCACCCCCCACAAAAACAACTCCTCCACTGCAACACCATCCCCTCTCTCTCTCTCTCTCTCTCTCTCTCTCTTTCTCCTTTTCTTATACATACAAATGCAAACCTAAAGCCCAAGGCTGCTACACGGCTCCGCAGCTCTGACAGGGACGTGGGGGCCAATACATTTGTGTTAGCTCATGGCGAAGAATGGATCCGAGACCGTCTTTTATTAGATCGGTATTGTGTCTGAGAACATAAAGTGTGACAAGTAAATGGAAAAACATGGATCATGTCTGGGGAGGGGGGGGGGGGGGGGGAATCAATGATAAAGACAAGGACGTAGCGGTGGATGTTGTGAGGATGGGATGCAGTTGGCTTTGTGTCTCTGTCTCTGCTGGCAGATTATCACCTCACATTTCTTATTGCTTTAATAGAGCCATGATGCAGTGTGCAGGAAACACACACAAACATGCCGAGGAACATAAAAGGTCTCCAGCTCTCTCTCTCACACACACACACACACACCTCCAGCCATGGCCCTTTATTCTTGTTAGGGATGTGCTGATGGATTGACAGCCTAATTGGATGTAAGCCATACTACGCTCCCCACAGTACAGACAGATGCAAGGCAATCAAGTAAAAACAGTGCGGAGTGGAGGACAAGAGAGCCCTCCAAACACCCACTCACACTGTGAACCGGTCTTCAGAGGAAGAGGATGAGGAAGGAGAGTGGGATGGAAAGGTGATTATGGGGTCTGAGGTGGACGATGAAGGTCGGAGAAAAGAGAAAAATGCAGATGAGAAAGAAAGTGGTGATGAGACACGCTCGGCCACCGAACAATAGGGATGGAGAGGGAGAAATGGGATTTTTATGGTCGGGGAAGAGAAGTGATAATAGAGGTGAAGTCATGGTGCGAGCATGAAGAGTGGCGTTTGAATACTCTGGAAAAAAGTCCGGCAAATCGTTCAAATGTGATCCAAGATGAATCTGTTTCTCCTGCTCTGACAGATTTATCACCAGAGTCACACAAACAGCAAAGGCTTCTGTAGTCACTGTACATCCCTTTTTGTTTATCTCTCTCATTTGTGTGCCACTCTACCCCCCCAGGACTGAAACATCTTGGCGACAGAATTAGACAGAAAGTGAATGGGCTTTGGTTTGTAGTATAACTACTGCTGTTTGGTCCCAAGGGCGAGAACGAGCATGACTGCTCGGGTGTTTTCTGTGCTCGTGTTTTATTGTACGAGCTCCTCTCCATTCTTCTGATGAAGCCGGATGCCTCCTCCAGGAAAAAGGAGCAGTGCAACATTCATCTCGTGCAGCGAGGTTGTTTTGGAGCAGCCAGCTGTCGGGCGTCGACTACTTATTGCTCCTGCTTCCTGTGCTGAAACCGACAGGAATAAAGAAAAAGGAAAAACAATGAAGGAAGCAAAATTGTCGGAGCAGCCCAACTCTTACTGTCTATTACAACACTTACTTACGCTCTAAGACAGTCGCATCAATTCCCTGGACTGTGGCTGAAACGAAGCACCGGCTCTTCCTTACAGCACAGACAGTAAAGAGGAGGCTTTGTTTATCCCTAATGTGAACCCTGGTCACTCGTTGGGGTTATTTATGTTTGCTGCAATGGCAATAAAAGCAACATTGTTCAACTTTCCTCAATGTTTGGGACCTAAATGGCCGACCACAGTCCTGCTTACTGATGGTTTCTCAGCTAATGTTCCTCCTCTAACAGATAATTGGGGCCATAGTAATAATGGGTTTGGATCTATTACCAAGGCCATCACACTGGGTATACGTCATTAGCCCAGCGAACAAGTTGGGTTAAGAGATTTTAAATTTGAAATGGACTGCAGTTAAATAGCGCTAGCTCAAAGTGCTTTAACATATCACATCTAGAAATGACCCGCTAACCTTTCAACTACATCATAACCACCACCAGGTAGGATCTCTTACTGGTCAGAGATTTCATGGCGATTTATGGCTTACTGCTGTGAAGCTCTACTACCTGGATGTAAACAGTCACAGACGACAGATGTCATCTTGAAACTGGTTAAACTGACGAGAAACTAGCACGAGGATGATAACCTGCAAGGAGGACTGAAGTCAGATGGTGCTAGCTAACAGTCAGGGCAGAGTCAAACCAGCAACTCTTACAATAAGGACTAAAGCGTCTTTAAAGACAAGGTATTGTACTTTCCCATATTTTAAACATAAATATGACGCACCAATGCTGGATGTTCAGACTCAACTTGTGTTCCAAAAATAGCACCAAATCTTTGCCAGATTGTTAAGAGATCGTTGAATTGATGAGGACATCACATGAGGATCTTTGCCCCAAGAGGGCTGACCAATCAGAAGGAAGGGGGTTTGTGGAGTGGGAAGCTTTAAAGCAACAGCAGGTAAAACAAAGCATTTCATACCCCCTCATTTGTTTTTAATAATACTGTCATCCACACCTGATCGTTTGCAAAAAAAAAAAAGTTGTCCACATGTATCTTGGCAAATACATATATGACACATATGTGTCAGCCAATCAGAATGAACCCCCATCATTCTGTCCCTTCAACCAGAGATTCAAACATGGCGTCGGGATCTTTTGTTTGGATTAACAAAGGGGTCAAATTACTTTAAAATGTAGTTTTAGAGCACAAAGTCAACAAAACACGCCCGCAGCATTCATGCTAGCCATATTCATGCCTGCCGTAAACAAACTTTGCATTTGTGACATCAATGGATTTTTTGTCGCAAGCTGTGACATTTGAGAACCAAAAAGTCAGTTTCACGGAGTAAACATGAAACCATGAAACCAGAGTTTTGCAAAATCTTCATTCCGGCCGAAGTTTTCAGAAAAGATCGTTTTTAATGACGTCAAACTGTAAACATAAAAAATGTGGTTCCCCAGATACACGGGTACATGTAGACTTGACTCGTAAAAAACAGAAGCAGTTGTTACATGTCTTGTTTATTTTTGTCTGGTTTTTGACTGTCCTGTTAGTATATTCCCTGCATGGAGGACTGAAGGCTGGTGCTAGCTCTGCTAATGTTAGCCACACTTGGCATTAATTAAACAAACGCTCTGTGAGCTTGCGTTTAGCCAGATAGAAAACAGACAAAAACACTTTTTTTAAGAGTATTTTTTTTAACCTGATCAGGACTGAAATTCCATTTAAACATCTGTTAAATTAGACAATTTAGATAAAAGTTAGTTAAAATATTCAAATCTTTAGCACATTATTGTTTTGCAAAATGTTTGGCCATGTAATATTTTTAGGAAATGTTCTGAAATTTTGCTAAGTATTAATCCGAAGTTATAATAATAATAATAATAAGTTGGTCTTCAAAGCCTGGTCACAGTGGATTAAATTATCAGAACCTTTTTGAATGCTCGGCGCTAATTCGTGAGGTTGAAGACGACTCAAGAGAAATTACACAAACAATCTCATCCCCAGATCAGATCAGAAAAAGAGAAGACAAGGCTTAAAGAGAGTAAATTCCTCATAAATCTGCCGTGCTCTTGTTCACTCGTAATGTTTCAATCCAATTTGCCCCGAGCGTCAACATGATAGTGAACCTTTTTATGATGTAACACCACGCCACAGTCCTCTCAGCCCACTTTCATCCATTATTTAAGCTTATGTGTCCAGTTTAGAGCGAGGCCTCTGTGTGAGCTGATGGTGTCTGAACGGTCCCCCAGTAACAGGTCTACAATCTGATTACACATTCATGCCTTAGGTTCGCCACAGGAGCCGTTTGTGTTGTTGTTATTGTGTTTCCTGTTTCATTTGTATCCTCAAATTGAGATCATCAGAGGTGATTTTGTTTCCGATTTCCTTGCCGGTGTTTCTTGCCATGCAGACGATTTAACTCAGATCTTTTTATCCTCTTTTGTAGGAATAAACTTCCAACTGTTTCAGACGCTACAATCATTCATGTTGAGAGCTTCCTCACTGGCTATTTTCTATCACAGCTCTCCAAAACAATGAGGCGGCCGCAGCTTGGGATTGGATCTGTTTGAATAAGTATCTCCGTCTCAATCATTTCCCGGCCCGTCCTTGTCCTGATCTCATCCTGGCCTCGGCTGTTTCGCTCTCCTTCACTCTTCTTCCTTTTGAGTGTTTTTCCCATCTGTTTGTGAGTGCGCCTGTCGCTCTTTGTCGCTTTTACCTCTCTTCCTCTTGCTTTCAGCGCCTCTTTAACGCTCCTCTTCCACTGCCTTTAAGCTGCTGGAGTGTGACTCCTGTGATTGCGCCGCGTGTCCCCTCGGACTGAAGCAGGCGCTGCCTTTCTAGCTGCGGGAGGGGAGGCTCATTTAGACTCTTCACTCATGAGGGAACAGTAGTGTGTCCTATTTGTGTGTGTGTGTGTGTGTGCGCTTTTGTCTTTGTGCATATGATAGATGAGACGTACAGAGTGCTAAAAGCAAGAGACATTAGCGCCGACAGATTAAACGCAGGTGGAGAAGCAGTCATTCTTATTCCTGCAGGCATCCAGAGAACATGTCAATTTAAAGACTTGGCTTGTAACAGAGAGACTAGAAAGACAGCGACTAGAAAGAGACTAGCAAACCCTGGTAAAGGATTGCTCTCCCCAGCATGTTGACAGTGAGCCTGACAGTTCATTAATCCAACAAAATCCCCCCCAAAGTTACTCAAGTGTGGATTCTATTTTCAAATTTCCTATTAGTTCCTCTTTGTGGATTAAGCACTGCAGTTCACGAGCCAGTGCCCAGCTCGGCCCCGGCCCAGGCATCATATAATTGGCTTGTAATGGATTTGGGGTCGTCTTTGCATCAGTGATATGGATAGATCCAAGGCAGAAGAAAAAAGGAAGTCTGCTTTCCAGTCTCTTCTCGCACACAGCCCACGTCCAGGCCTCTGGTTGTGTATAATTCCTTTTCTTCGCTCCACATTGTCATTTCTATTTGGATGTGTAGGCGCGGCATCCGTAGCTGCGAGGACGAGGAGAGAGAGGGAACGTGACACGGCTGGAGATGAAACATGTCAGGTGTCATGCAGCCTTAGGGCCCCTGTCACCGTCAGGACCCCTGATTCACATTCAGAAGCCGTCCCCCTAATCTCTAAACCCCTGAGAATCTCTTTTTGCCGTCTCTTTCTCATTTCTTCCTTCAATTTCATCTCGTCCTTGATTCCCCTTTATTAACTTCTCGGGTCGACTTACTCAAAAACTGTCCAGACACACGGCGCAACGCAAACACAGAGAGATACAGAACAGCAGAGCATCAAAATACAAACCTGTCTGCATCAAATGGAATTCTGTACATCTGCGTCCACACGTTGATGAGTGAAATAGTCAGTTTTATTTATTTTAATCCAGGTATTATATGAACCCAAAGAAACCTGACTCCCCGCTGATCATTATTTCCATAATCCTCTTTGAAACCGTCTCAGATATTAAAGTTAGAACTTTTTTCTTCCTACAGACAAAGTTAAGACCACAGGTTTTCTTCAGTATGTTGCTGTTTCGAGGTAATAACATCGTGTTGCATGTGTTAAAAAATCACAGATAACTGGGCCATGATTATGGAGGATACTTCATCAGCTGGTTGTGTTGACAGAGACTTCGTGTCATAACTCAATCCAGTCCTGTCCGACCCGATCAGGAAGCTAAGAAATAGCACTTAGAAATAACCTATCTTAGCGCTGATAATCATATTTTAGGTTGTGGATTAAGATCAGGCAGACATCTAGAAGTGAGACTTTTTCAAGAACACTTAGAAAGTCCTCAAAAATAAGAAATATACTTAAAAACACGTGGGCTGCATGATGGCTTACTGGTTGGCGCTGCTGCCTCACAGCAATACGGTCACTGGTTCGAATCCCAGTTCACCCGGTGGGCCTCAGCCATCCATCCATCCAACCATCTTCTACCGCTTATCCAGGTCCGGTTCGCGGGGGCAGTAGTGTCATCAGCAAAGACCAGAGGCCCCTATCCCCGGCTACTTCCACCAGCTCCTCTGGGAGGATACCAAGGCGTTCCCAGGCCAGCCGAGAGACATAATCTCTCCATCGTGTCCTGGGTCTACCCCAGGGTCTCCTCCCAGCTGGACATGCCCGGAATACCCCCCCAGGGAGGCGTCCAGGAGGCATCCTCACCAGGAGGAGCGGCTCTACTCCGAGCCTCGCCCGGATGTCCGTGCTTCGAACCCTCTCTCTAAGGCTGAGCCCGGACACCCTGCGGAGGAAGCTCATTTCAGCCGCTTGCTTTCGCGATCGTGTCCTTTCGGTCACGACCCACAGCTCATGACCATAGGTGAGGGTTGGAACATAGATTGACCTGTAAATTGAGAGCCTTGCCTTCTGGCTCAGCTCTCTCTTCACCACAATGGACCGGTACAGCGTCCACATCCCTGCCGACGCTGTCAAACTCTCGCTCCATTTTCCCCTCACTCGTGAACAGCCTCAGCTTTTTTTTTTGTATTTTCCTTGAAATCATGAAAAGTGCATTTATTTGATTTACAGGCTATTTTGTCCCTTTTTGCACCCTGTATCTAAAGTGGCTGCAGTGACTTCCTGCTTCCTGTTTAAACACAGTGATGCAAATAAAACCACCACTGTACTTTTGAATGACACATCTCAAAAACTCTGACTCTGATCCGTGAGCTAAGCATGCAGGCGCATCACGGAAGCTGGCAGAGCCCTGAATCACCACAGACCTGTGGAGGAAACTAAATCAGTTAACTGCAGAGCTTTCTAAATGACTGCAGGTCAGCGGGTTCTGTTTCACATAGTTAATTCCTAAATATCTGAAATGCAAATGAACGGATGATTTAATGCCATCGAATATAAATATTGAGTCCACGTCCTTTAACAGCTGCATTCAATATTGTCTGCTGCACCTGGCAGCAGACGACGGCATCTGAGAGCTTATTTGAAGAATTAATTAGTTAGAAAGTACTCAGCAGTCTTTTTTTAAGGTAAAATGCAGCTCTGTGATTAAAGTATTTGCTCCATAGTTTTATTTCCAATATGTCAGATTGCAACCGATGACAGTTTCCAATCAGGTCAGAGAAGAGACGGATTAAATCAGAGTTTGAAAATGATTAACAAGGATGGTTTTATTTTCTTTTTCGCCCACTTGGTTCAACAACAGCACTGAAATCTTCTTTGATTGATGAATTCTTCAAAGTAAAACGCTCCATCGAGAGTTTTTCAAAACAAAGCGCAGAGTTTTTGAAGGCTGAGATCATTGCTTTGGATTAATTTACTGCTTCATTTATTACTGAGAGATAATTAAAGGGACGGAAGCATCCCAAATCCAAACAGATTGATGCACGCTGCGTGAAATCCATTCAGGTGAAGGGCACCATAAAGAAAATTGTTAGATCATACAAATGTTACCATATCCATCACACCCCCCCGAGCTGCACGGGTGTTTTTGAGCGACAGACAGAAAAAGAGAGAGAGAGAGAGAGAGAGAGAGAGAGAGAGAGACAGAGAGAGTCACATTTAGAAAGTAGCAGTAGTTTGGTGGACTGGTCATCGTGATAGTCACAGCGTGGTACAGATTAGTTCTGCCTCCCTGACTCAATCCTCAGCTGCTGGTCTGCCCAAGGCCTCCTCCCGGCTCCAGCCTTTCGGCACATCAGAGTTCAGAGGATGACATCATCATCCTGGGACTGCACACCAGAGCGGATGATACAGAGGGCCACGGGAGAGAGAGTCAGCCCCACTCTGGCAGAGACTGGCTGGACAGATTGGGGGGGTGGGGGACGCGGTGACTGAAGCATGGTTTTGGTATGAAGTTCTGCCAGAGCTGGGATCAAAACATCACTGCCTGCATCTATTCAAATATATTCACACTGCAAACACATCCAACTGCTTTACAAGTCCACTCGAGCATACAGATGACCACAGGCCCTTTCGACATCCGTCTGTGTTGGTAGGTTTTTGTTGAGTCTGAGTTTGCCGGGCACCTCACTGCAAAATATGAACCTGTACCATATTTGATGTCGTATCTTAAACATTTACTCGCCCTGAAGAGAAACCCTAGATGTGCAAATTTGACTCTAAAGTTCTGTTGGTTCACCAGCTGTTGTTTATCGTCAGTTTAACAGACATTTTGGCCGAGTTGGTGAAGCTGCACCAGCTGTAAAGCTCAGAGCTGATACTGATCTTTTCAGTGGATAGCTGAAGGTTTTAAATTCAGTGGATTCTCTGTTTTTTTTTCAAAAGTTTTCACCTCATACTATCACCAATGGAACAAGCCAGGGCAACCATGAAGCAAAAGAGAAGGTAAAGTTACGTCGACGTCCTGACACCTCCTACCCAGATAAATCTCCGTCAGTTGACTTTATGGGTTGTGCATTCAAAGTGTTAGGAGAAACATAGGGGTGTTCTGCTTCCCCATATTGGAAACACATAAACTATCACTGCTGTGTGCAGATTTTCAAACCTCTACATATTCACATGCTGTAGAAATCCAAGAGTTTATCTGTAAACCAATCAAAACACTCCGATCGAAACAATAGAACCAGATCTTGTTGAAATGATGAGGTCATCACATAAAGATCTCTGACACATCCGAAAAGCAGGCCTCAAACACCAAAGTCTGCCCATAGCTCCGCCCCTGACAGGCCTCTGGAGGCCTGACCAATCAGAGTGAAGGGGGTTTTGTGGACCAGGGAGCCTTAAAGAGACAGCAGCTAAAACAAAGCTGAAATATTTAATTTTCTCTATTACTTACCCGCTTACACGCTACTACTATATGGTTTCTACTCTTTTCTTGGTGCCTTGGTCCACATGTTTTCTACAACCACCTGAGTCCCTTGCCTCCCTTTGCCTCTGCCCTCCCCCCAAAGATGGGCAGAAAAGGGCAAAAGCCCTGAGCTGTCCCCCCAGGAACATGTATCTTCGTAGTCGTAAAGCTGAAATAAGAGTTTTCTAAAACGCCAGTAAGAAAAAAACAGGGGGACAGTCTAAGACGGGACCAGAGAGAAAGAATTAAAAATAAATAAATAAATTTTTTGTAAATGTAAGCGCCAAAGTGTGAGTCAGTCTAGTACAGAAAGAATTACTTCCAGGAAATCAAAGAAAATAAAACATACGATTGCAGCTCGGCAATTATGAGAAGAATGTTTCATAATGATTATTTCCATCTAAATGGATCATTTCTTTTATGCATCACAATACGTTTTCAGAACTCTGCCAAGAAGAAGTTTACAGATAATTGTTGGATCCAGAAGCACAAATTTTTGGCACAACAAAGTGTGAATCCACCCAAAAGCTCCAAACACTCATTTTTTAACGACTAAAGTTGTCACAGTCTTGTAGTCCTGAAAGACAAACTTGTACAGGATTTATCATCAAGCGTTGGTCGGGGGGTCAAAGTTTGACTTTGTGATCCAGGTTTGGTGCAACATTTACGATAAACATGCAAATAAAATCT
Organism: Labroides dimidiatus; assembly: GCA_030710495.1. Classification (NCBI taxonomy): domain Eukaryota; kingdom Metazoa; phylum Chordata; class Actinopteri; order Labriformes; family Labridae; genus Labroides; species Labroides dimidiatus. Next base: position 27,126,512 of record CM061157.1, on the reverse strand, counting down.
TTATAGTTCCTTAGTGAGTTTCGTCCAAATGAGATGATTAAAAGTAAAGTTAAAACTGAAGAGTTTAACAGAATCACTTTAATATTCGATTGCCGTGTTTGTTTTAATTGGCTGCAGAAATATCAAACTCCAGGCGCCAATGAAACCATGAACTCTGTGAACAATCGCCCCCCGTGGAGAGGAGCTCTCTGTAAACCTCCCTCGTGCACTGAATTAAAGGTCTGGAGCACAAAAAGAAAAACAGAAATTTCTGATTTAAAGTTGGATTTAAAGTCCCAGCAAACAAGATGTAGGAATGTAAAGTGAGGCCATAGGGTGCAATTGAATATATTACTGCAATAACTCGCATTGTGTAATTGAATTGAATCGTTAAATGTAATGTTCTGAGGGCTTGGTTAGTTTACTCACTGGAACAGACAAAGGTAATGGTATAAACACACACACACACACACACACACAGACGCGTACACATGTGTAATGGAGGTGCAATACAAAATAACAAGATCGGAGTCTGCCGTCTCAGTCTGATGCTCCCAAGCCAATTATCACATCATAATGAGCCGGTCAGCTAAGGATGCTTACTTACATTCATTTAGAACGCCCCTCCCAAAGTGGCTACGTGCCTTTTGTGCTTAACTCTGTTGTGTGTGTGTGTACATGTGTGTGAGTGTGTAAATGTGGGAGTGTGCTTCCTCTGAGTGCAATTTTTCATGCTTATAAAGTAGTGATATGGATCCAGGCTGCAGAGAGAAGCAAAGTAATAAAGTCGGTGCTGCAGTGTGAAATGTGTTTATGTGAATGTATAAAACGGTGATGGGAGTGTATTTTCTGAAGAGACAGTTTTAGACAACACTCTGCAGAGGCACACATTTCTAATAAAAGCCTGCAAGAAAGCTTTAAAATGACATTTGCAGATGCTTGATGTATCAGCGACCTCTCACTGTGAATCCTGGTGGATTTAAACGCTTTCATATGGACACATTTCGGCGCTGTATGTAATTAGCATTGCTTCGCCATGATCAACAGCGGGAATTAGATTTGTTGCTCATGGCAACCCTTGTACAAGACTGCTGCTGTTGTTGTCTAGTTATTGCAATTAGACTAAAGAAAAATGTAGTGAGCAAAGCTATCAGTGGGGCTAAATCAAAAACACTGGAGATACACACAGAAAGAACTGGTCCTAGCTGATTAAGCTATTTTTAACTTATTTTTATTGCTTATTTATACCTGGCTCAACATCAAAAAATAAAACAAATAAATAAAATAAACAAAAAATAAAAAAGCTACACCCTGAAAGAATTCTTTCTAATCACATTAGCCATTTGTTATTTAACTGTTTTTATTTGTTTTGTTTGGCAAATTAAACTAGAGCTAAACTATACGTTAAAAAAATTGTTGCTAGATACATTATTTTTTTGTGTATTCTTTAGCTAGTGTATATTTCACACAACATAAAAAAGAAATATGCTAATTGGAATTAAAGAATTCTGGCTAAATACAAAACCTCTTTTATTTATATCATTTTTAGCTAGTTTAGCTAGCTTATTTAGCTAGTTTTAACGCTACTGAAGATGGATCCTCAAGGAATTTATGGTAACTGTTACCCATTTTTTTTTGGGGGGGGGGGGGGGGGGGGGCAGGCTAAGTTAGCTAGCTTGTTGTCATTGCTTTTCAATCTTTACCAAAAAGTATCTTTATTTTATTAAAAGAAATGCTACACTTAACCATGATGGAGCAAGACCCTCAAAAAGTAGCACCTCTTACTATCCATTATTGAGCTAGATATATTTGACCAGCTAAGGAAGCTAGTTTTATTTGGCGCAAGATAAAAAAAAAACCACTTACCCACACTGGAGCTAGACTCTAAAAGAATATATAGCTAGTAAATACATGGCTCACTAATTTAGCTAGTTTTAATCTGATGCAATATCAAAACAAACTTGTTCACAATGGAGCTAAAGCCTAAAGAACTGTTGCTAGCGACATTAGCTATCTATTATTAAAGCTAGATTTTAGTTTGGCAGACTAATTAAGCTAGTCATTATTTAGAAAGCCATTTCTACTAGTTTCCACTGATTGCTACACTAAACCACACCCACACACACACAAGAGAATTGTGCCTGTAAAGAGTTCTTGCTAGCTTTATATGCTATTAGATATTAAGTTGTGTTTTTTTTAACTTTTTGGCTGGTCAGTGAATCCAATTTTTATTTGGTGCCTCATCCAAAAAGAAAAAAAAAACATTGACTTGACTTAACTTATTGGAGCTAGACTCCAGAATTATTGCTAGCTTCTACTTTCTAACTATCTTCTTTTTAGCTAACTTGCTAGCCAAATAGGAGACCATATACCCACTGAAACTATCTCAGACCAAAAAAATTTGGGCAGTTAAGTCAACCCTAAAATAAAAATCTGATATAAACTTGAGTACCTTTAAATATAAACCTTCCACATACGACCAATAGCAGGCTAAATGTAGCTACATGCTTTGAATGGGTCACTACATTAGCAAGGCATTAACTACAAACAAAATTTTCACATGACAGTTGATGTGCACTGCTAAAGGTACCACACTGGCTCGTCTCACCCCAGTCTCCCCCAATCAGTCATGCAGCCGTTAGCTGAAGCGCTCTTTCCTCCAAGCATATCAGAAATCAGGCAAATACACCAAATAAGCCTCAGTGATTTACATTTAAAGAAGTCATTTTCTGAAGTATTTTTGCCTTTTTGTCTCCTGATAGCCCATCAAATGCACAGACTGCGCCACATAATGGAGCAGATCCATCATCCGCAGATTGCTGCAGAGAGCACTTTTAAAGAACAGGGACAAAATGAACATCCTTCAGTGAGATGCACACTTCAGATAGGGATCTATGCAAATTAGCTTGTGTCTAACAAAATACAGATAAGCAAATCCCAACCTTCAAAGTCGTGGAAGTCAATGAAAAAGCTGTTAACAACCCTTGAGTAAGTCGACTGCAGGGCTCTCTGAAGGAGATCCATGCTGAACATCAAGTTAGCAATTTGTTTGATTAAGGAACAGATTGATGATTGGTGGGGTGCCAAAGCCTGGTAAGCATTTTTTTTTTCACACTGTTCAATACTTGTGATGATACGGTAGATCAGTGCTTCACTATTTCAACCTTTACGAACAGAAAACCTTCATCGTGCATCCTGTGAACCTCCAAGCTGCCGGTTTGTCTTTGATGTTTGTATTTCCCGAGTATGAAAATTCAGGATATCTTGCCTGAATTCGCTTCTTTATAAACTCCACAGCAAACATGCTAAGCAGGTCAGGAGACAGTTGGAGCATTCGGTTTGTGTTTGCACATGCAAACAGCATGTCGCATCTACAGAAGCAGCTGGTTCTGCGCTTGTTTTGAGGAGAATCTGTGCCCCCCGACAGCTTTTTCTTCCCCTCTTCACTTAATGCTCGCCTCCAACACCACCTGCTCCCACCACTCCCGGCTCTGCACCTTCATCACAGCTGCTGGGAAGTCTGGGCTGACAGGGATTGAGGGTCTGAATGGCATTTTTCTGTCACTCTGCTCACAAAATGATAGAGAAAAGGGAAAGTAGCCAGTTAGACTTTGAAAGAGTGCTTGATTTTCTCATCTTTAATAATCCTGTGAAAACCATTGATTTCTGCTGCTAGGGAAAGTAAAAAAAAAAACAAAAACTGTCACATTGCCAAGCCCCAAGGCTTTTCATCTGTCAAACAAAATAACAATCTCTGATTTTTTTCACACTTTCCACGTCTGATTCATGAATTTAATTGATTTAGATGCCGCCGATGTTGCTTCTTTTTTATCAGCTTTTTTTTTTGGACGCCGTTGTTTTGTGAAGCACGCAGAGCCACACACACTCCCATTATGCTGCCTGGCACTGCGAAGAGCTGAGTTCAGACAGCGCGGTCATTTTATTTGTTTCGATGATCACAGAGCCGTGAATTTGTGCCGTGATTTGACCGACAGAAATGACAGACGACCAATACTCGCATCCAACGTGATCACGTTGGAAAGAGGAGGGACTAAACCAGGCGACACCCGAAAAGGATGTGTTGTGTCAATGCTAGGTGAAGTTATGTAATGAGTTGCTGAAGTGCTCACTAGGGTTGTAAAGGGGCGGAAAATTTCTGGTAAAATTTGGAAATTTTCGGTTCTTTCTTATCAATTCGAATGAGGTTTTCAAAAATGATCTCAGTTGAAACAACATGACTGAATGCAAATTGAAGTGTGTGCCATGTTTCATTTTAAGAGGCTAGCTAGCCAGTTAGCTAGCCAGTTTTCCGTTAGCTCTATCACAAACTGACAGACGCAAGTAATTTGCATTGCAGTGAGCTAAAATTGGTTGATAAATGAATTGTAATGAATGAATTATGTTGGCTCCACTAACTTAGCTAGCTAGAAAGAAAAAATATTTGTCCGTTTTGTAAGTTAAATACGTAGCCTACGTTGCTAGCTAGCTAGCTTGGTTTATGGATACCAGCTTTCATCTACAGTGATCTGTTTATTGCCCATAAAATACTAAACAATGGACTGTTTATCTGGCTAATCATTGTTGTTTAGTAGTAGATGAAACCATCAAAGTACTACAGTTCGAATAAACTGATACGAGTCATTTATAAATGTTGTATCAGGCATATTTGTATGTTTGCTATACAAATATTTATGCCTCTATTCATGACAGTTAGACTCAATTATGAAAAAAAAGGTAAAAAGTCATTAAAAAATATTGCATCAGACATGTTTGCAACAATGTCTTGCTCATAATAAACCAAAATGTTTAATATTTATACATGTTACGACCAGGTAAATGCAGTTATTATGAATTCCTGTTAATTTCCAAAAATTCCCATGGAAAGTTTCCAACTTTTTAAAATTTCTGGAATTATTTATTTATTTAATAAATAGTGACCTGACTACTTTGGTGAGGATATTCACTGATTATGTGGTTCATATAAGCCCTCTGAAATGGACTCATCAAACTGAATCTGGCTGCATTTGGCACTTGGAGGGGGTTAATCCTGAATTATTCCATTTTATTTTAATCTCTTTTTTTTATACATTATTTCATCGAGACCTATTTCAAACATATATAAATAAATCTTAAACATCTATCCTTACTTAAGATGAAATATGAAGCGTTCTAAGTCCTTTAGGCTCCTAAAAAAGGAAGTTATATTTTATTTTAATTTATTTTTTTTCTCTTTTATTTCTTTACTGTACAGAAAACAGAAGTATTCCTTCAAAATCTTGTACTGAACTAAACCATTTTTTTCTGTATGTTCCACTCAGAATCATAAGCAGTGGGTTAAAAGCGCTCATGTTTATAAGCAGTAACCAGGTCAGGTTAATGAGTGAGCGCACAAAAGCAGGTGCTGCCTTTAAGAGCAGAAACAAAGAGCTGAGGAGGCTGTATGGATCCGCCGATCTGCAGAAGCAGGCACTATTCCTCCGCAGTTCATGAACTATGGGCTCCCCTTTCACATTAAACAGTCATTTTATCCGCTGTTATTATCCAACATGTTGATGAACGCAGGTTTGAAAATCTGCACAGCCTAAGGCCAGCAATGTGTGATAAGCTAGTCACAAAATGTGAAGACCAAGAGAGTGCTTTCTGCCTCGTATAAAGAATGAGCGATGAAGCAATCCGACCTCGAGGGCTCCTCGCTTCTCGCCACTGATGGCAATTGGATCAGATCTGGTCTGAGCCCTGGATTTTAATGATGTGCTGAGTGTCTTTGCCCAGAGACAGTGAGGTAAAAGACAGACAAGGTTCAAGGTCGGGCGTCTCTGTTATCAGGTTATAATATGGACTGCTTATCGGGTAAGAATCACGACAGTGTGTCCTGTCAATAATAAACGCTCTGCACGTGACGGAGCAGGAGGCCTTTCGCACTGAAAAGTCAGAGTCAGATTGGTACATCGGTTCGGAAAAAGTTATAACAGGGCTGAACTTTGTGTCCGTCAAAGAGATGAAAAATCTAACTTCAGCAGAAGCGGTTTGGAAAAGAACAACTTCATTTAAAATGACATAATATTAACCTTTTCAGACAAACACAACAGATCAATGCAGAGTTTAAACAATGCCGGCTGCACGATTAATATTTGATTTTGTTTTGTTTGCTTTGAAAAGGTAAAATCATTTAATTGCTAGAAAGCGTCGGTCAGGAAAGCCTCGATGATGGCCAGAAGCAGAGAGGGGAACATCGGAGAACCGTGATTATAAATTGACTCCATTGATTGTTACTGTGGTGCATTAAGAGGCAGCAGATAAACTGTGTGTCTGGTAGAAGCATATAAACCAATGGGAATATCAATGTGTCCATCAGTTTGAGTTCATTCAATGTTCTTATCAATATTGATTCCAGCTCTGGGTTAAGTACATCGTTATCCTTTCTTTATAATTAGATTCAGACTCTTAAATTGAGGGAAGGTCGACTGTACGATTAAGACAAAGTTATTTCCCGTTCTACCCATAAAGTTTGAAATGGTAGTTTTTGTTATCAGCACACACACACACACACACACACACACACACTGAAAACACACAAGTATCCTAACAATGTTTTAAAGGGTGGGCACTTTCACCTTCATCAGATTAACATGTAGTTGCTTAACTTTTGTTCTATTATGGGGCTGAGTATCAAGATATGCCTCATCTTTGGGTGCCCAGTTTGGGTACCCAAAAGGGTTAATCACGTGATCAAGATCTGATAATGACACAAGTGATTGGCTGTAAAGTTACACATGGTTGCTGCATGCAGGACAGTCAATCAATCAATCAATCAATCTTTATTTATATAGCGCCAATTCTTAACAAACGTTATCTCAAGACGCTTTCCAAGCGTTAACAGGAATAAAATTTTATTAACAGAAATCCAACATCAAGACAAGATAAGAAGAACTCTTAACCCACCATGAGTACAGCACTTTGCAATATTTAGCAAGTTACAATGGCAGGGAAAAACTTCCCTTTAACAGGCAGAAACCTGGGACAGAACCCCACTCATGTTAGACAGACATCTGAGGAGACTGTGTTGGGATGCCAACTTAGCGACTCTGTCGCTATATTTAGTGACTTTTAGATCCCTCGAGAGACTTTTTTTTTTTTTCAAAGCGACAAATCAAGCGACTTTTCAGGAGTTTGGAGACTGACGTTGAAGCATTCATCGATCTCCAGCACCCGCTACTTCTCAACGAGTAGCAGGTGCTGCCGTGAGTCCCTCCCCAATCCAAAACACTCACAGGCAGACTCGTGCATTAATTTGTATGCAGACGACTGCATGCAAATGAACTGCACTAATGTTTGTCTCTTTTGGGTCACTTTTGCCGGGATAAAGGAGGTGGGTTGACATTTTGACTTTAATCAAATAAATCTATCTATACATATATATAAGCTGTAAAATAAAACCCAAAATTTGAACCGTAATGTTATTTTTTTCCATTAGAATTGATTCATAAAGTTGGTCGCAATTCTACGAAATGAAAATTCTTGGCCAAAACCGAAATGAAGAAACAGAGCCTATAAATTATTTTGCCAATCATTAGTACCACTGAAATTTCGATGCATCCCTAAAAACTGGTCACAAAAAAGTATCATTCAACAACTGGTATCAAAGCGAAAGTGACAGTGAGGAACACAAGCTGCCACAAAGAGGTTAAATTGTACTTTTGTTTAATTTTGTCTGGTATTTACTGTTACTTTATTCAAACAACAGGGGGTCTTTAGTCTCTGGCGCTGCTATTCCAAGGGTCTCCGCTGTAAAGCTGGGGACCCCTGATGTAGGACGGCTGCAGACAGACACATTTGTTGGAAAAATATCCAACCAAAGCTCAGCTGTATAACGTCCAATAACGTATAAAACTGTGGAACACAAACATGATGGATAGAAATCAATAAATGCACCAGTACATGAATTAAATTGAGTGAAATAACAGATTTTTTTATATATACGTATATAAAAAAGAGGTAAATGTTTGTATATTGTTGGTGTTTTGGTTGAGAAGCAGGCTCTGCTGGGCAGTCAGCCATTTCTATTTGCTGCTCTCAGCCTCAGCAGCAGCAGACCAACAGTCTGTCACAGTCCACTGATCCAGCATTTGTATGTTTATTTGTGTGTGTGTGTGTGTGTGTGTGTGTGTGTGTGTGTGTGTGTGTGTGTGTGTGTGTGTGTGTTTGTGTGATTGTCCACTTGTAAGGCCGGTGCGACCGGTGTCAGCCAGGCCAGGCAGAACTGTGGCCTTTTTGTTTATCCCGCCTCATCTCCTCTCCTCTTATTGACCCGTCACCGAGTCCTCTGAAACCGGCCCTCTCTTCCTGTCACCGCACAGATAATGGCTTTTCTGGAACCTCACAGCATCTCCTCTGAGTTGTAATTAAGCAGCTAATGTGCCAGTTTTCAAAACATTCCTCTGAGATCTCCAGTTTTTGGCTGATCATGACCAGAACAGGGAAAGTCTTTGGGAGAATCTGGAGGGTTAAAATTCCGCCCTGTAACTTTAACTCTGGTGATAAAGGGAACAGAGAATAAAAATGTCATGGGTGATATCAGAGGGATACGCCTTCTGCTTGATCAGTCACATGGCTTATCCTTGTAACCATGGAGACGGAGTTATAAAACACCTTGGGAAGGTCCTTGTCCTTTTACTTAAGTCTCAGGAAATTAATGATTCTCAGCGTGGATGAGTTTGATTCATCTGTCAGAGTGATGCATCATTATCAGGAGACTATCAAAAAGACAGCAGCTCTACACGCCAGGTTTTCCATTTATCACACAGCAGATTGGCACGGTACGTCATGTAGCTTGATTGTTTTCATACGAGTAAGCAGCAACTTAAGACAATGAGGACAATGAATCTACTAGAAGCGTGACACCTCTTCAGAAACCAGCGTGATGTTGACACAGACTGTTTAATATATGGATGTAGTCTCTGTGATGTCACCCATCTGTTTCTGATACAGAGGGAAAGAGGCGGGTCTTTAGTCTCCTCACAAACAGCTACAGGGTGCCTACCTGTCAGTCAAGTCAGCCATGCCCTTATATGGGCAAAACTTGTAAGTTTAATAACTTCAAAAATAACTAGCAATAAAAAAACATAGAATTTATCCGTGTGTATGTGGTGTCTGCTGTTTCTGCAGCCAGCCCCAAGTGGACACTCAAAGAACTGCAGTTTTTAATACATCAGCAAAGGCTTCACATTTTTCTACTGGAGGTTGTTGCTCTTGCGTGACGTGACTGAAACCACATCCAGGCTTACGTATAAACTCTGTAGTTCAGACATGAGCAAATTACAGCCCACAGGCTACATCGGGCCCTTTGGGCGTCCCTGTCTAAACTGCCGCTGTACTTTCACCTGTCTCGTCTGCCGTTCTGTCCTTGACGCATACGCGCAGAAGTGGTAACCGGGGTAACCCGTGATGTCACTGGAAAAGTTATGCTCAACAGTATCATGGCTAGCCGGCAACAGAGCTCGAAAGTTTGGGAGCATTTTTCCAAAATAAAGGAGAAAAGTGTGCAATGCAAAATCTGCAAAGCAGAAATGTCCTTCCATGACAGAACGACGGCGATGCTCGAGCATCTGAAAAGACAGCACGCCGTGGCTGATTTATTTTCTGACGAAGAATGACAATCTCTGTAAGCTAATTGGCTAGTTAGCTGCTAACATTAACGTCAACAGGGAGCTACCTACTTAATAGCGATGTCATGTTTGAATAGAAAATTGGTACATTAAAAAAAAAAATGTCAGAAATGCTGCTACAAGCTGCAAAGTTCATTAAAAGCTGAATGAACTATGATATTAACTGTCTTCATTTTTAGTTAGCACATACCTTAAACACTTGAAGCTGGAAGCTAATGATGTTAGCTGTATGCTGGTGCAATAAGCTGCAATTTATGTATGATCCGAATAGTCGACTAATCGCAAAAAATAATCGGTGTGGCATCCCTAACGTACACAATACACCTGTGTTGCTTTTATTTTGAAAGGCGTGACCTTTGTATGGACACCTCTGTTTGTGAGCCCTGTGTGTAAAAAGGAACAAGCGATGAAATTCAACAAATCCAAATACAGACCCTCTCTCACTTCCAGCTGAAATTTGCTCACATTGAACACCAAAGTTTACCGAGACCTGCCGAGACATGCCGAATCCAACCACAGTCCTATAACAAACATCATCTACATGTCGATCGAGCTACACTCGGTCCATTCTTGGTCTGACTCAGCTGTTTCTATGTGTTTTAATAGTTTGATCTTGTGTTGAAAATGTTGCACTATGGACAACAACATTTCTGTAAATCAGGCTATTGTGCATGATCCAAATGTTTACAAATGACTCACTCTGATCAGTTCTACAAATGTCCAATTCCTTTGTCGATTTTTTACATTAAACCAGAGCGACCGGACCTTACAGTGATGTGCAACACGTCAATCACGCTTGTTAGTCAGCGGCACAATTTTCAAGACAACGGCGGAAAGATCGAAACGACCGAAAGCTTCGCTTCACTTTACCAAAAAAAAAGGGAAATTTGTGCAACGCTGCAACATGCAAGAGTGGGAACACCACTCATATGTTCAAACAAATGTTGACGTACGGCGTTAGATACGAAGAGTATCATGTCAGATTTAGTTTTAGTTATAAACTAGTGGTGGGACTTGATTAAAAAAATTAATCGAATTAATTATGCCATTTGTAATTAATTAATCGTAATTAATCGCATTTTAATCACATCGATATTTAACATCAGAAGCAACACTTTTCAAACAGATTTTGGTAGAAGACTAAATCATTGAATAGTCACATACAGAAGTTTAAACTACAAAATCCTGTTTATTTTGCTCAAAAGATGTTTTTTTGTGGACAGTACTTTCTTTCAAGTACATTCATTGGCCTTTATGTAATAAATAACTTAATGAAAAAACAAAATAATAATAAAGAGACCAAGAGTTCAACATAAAGGGCCATACCATCTAAAATGGTAAAGAGAGGGAGGAAGCTTTGTTGTATTCGGATCGCCGACTTTATCGTTAGCTCCGGTGCTAAAGTACTAGCTGCAATGTGTTTAGCATTTAAGTGGTACCGGAGGCTTGAATAACTGGAATGAAAATGCTTTGTTGCACAAGTTGCACACAACAATGCTCTTATCCAGGCTTCCATCTGACTGTTTTTTAAAAGTAAATTTTCCATCCACCGAGCTAAGCAAGGCGCTGTCAAGAGTGTTATCCGTTACTCAGTGCGTCGCTATAATCCGTTTGCTGGAAACTCGTGCACTGAGAACCGTTCCGTGTGATATAGACTATAAAATAAAATACGATAAAATGCGTCATTTTTTTAAACGCCGTTAATTTCCCCCCGATAATTATCAAATTAACGCGACAAAGTCCCACCAGCGGATAAGCGGAGTCAATAACGGCGTTGGTATCCACATCTTACCACGACCCATCCCTACCCACGACAAAGACATGGATGAAGTAAGATGGCTTACTCAGGAGCTGTTTTGGTGCACCATTCAGAAATACTGGTGCTCATGTATGGGGGCTGCTTTGGGGCCACTCTGAGGCTGTCAGTGCAGCAGATTCAGCTCAGAGCATGCTTTAGTTTATGTAAATGTTGCACTGTGATCCACTGCACCTAAACGCCGTTCTCTGAAAAGCTTGTTTTTTCCCCTTTTACGTTTTCTTTCACGGAGCTGAAACAGACTTCAGAGGAACAAAAAGATCTGCACTTGTCAGGACTCTGCGCTGTTATCTTCAGAGCTCGAGAGCTGCTGCAAGCTTTTTTAAGATCACGGAAGAAAAGAAGTTTCACATTTATCAGAAACTTTATTTCTTGCTCCGAGAGAACGAGGAATTATTGATATGCAAAACGTCTCCGAGTGTGTCTTGCAGCCCGTAATTACTGCACACATTGTGATTTGTTGATGGCATCACTTCAGATTCCATTCTGATGTACGGCTCTCTGGTCCCAGTCGCTGCAGTCTGTAACAGCTGTAAATGAAGACGCAGCGTTATGATGGACGGTCCGTTTCTTGGCTACGACATTAAGCTACATTAGCCAACATTGTCCGAACTCCCTCTGCCTGTCCAAACCGAAACACAGACGCACATTGATTGATCATTTATTCTGAAATATACACAGATCATTTGTGCCTTTCCTTTATCAATCAAATACCTGGTTTATCACACTCCACCTCTTTATTTCCCTCCCTAAACAAACTCCCTTTTCTCACTTAACGCCTTCAGCGTTTATTACGGCCCTCTTCTGCCTTTTTAACCTTTATCACCTTCTTTTCTTCCTCCTTTCTTCATCTTTTCAAGGAGACGACCACACTTAAGGCGTAAACGAGTGTAGCTCTATTCCTCATTGCAGTTTTTTTTTTTTTTTTCTCCCCTCTGCAGTGGTTATTACCATATGATTATTAGTGATGGACAATTGGCCTCAAAGATGTTTCATTATGAAAGAGCTCGCTGGGATCTCATTAGCACTCTCAGTCTAAGGGCTGCTGCTCAAGCCTGCTCCGCTCGGGGGAATTACATTTCGATCACCAGGGCCGGAGTTAACAAGGCAACATTAAAGGGATGTGAGGGTGCAACAGCCAAAAAGAGACAAATTAGTAACCTCCAAGAGTGTCAGAGGTGCTCGACTCATTAAATGAAATATGAGAGGCGTGTTGGATCTTAAGGCGGTTACGTTGCTTTACAGTAGAGTCGGGTTTACCTTCACACCATCATTGTTTGGCGAGGATTGCAGCCTCCTGACGCTGTAGGCATTTGTTTTTCTTCCGTCTGACAGGAGCATCCATCAAAAATGTAATTTCATTTCTTTTCAGCTGTTGATAAAGTTGCTGACTCGTGCCAGTCCTCCCCCACCCTCCCAGGATCAATAGCTGTTTATACAAATAACATTGGGGAGTACAATACGGCGGTGGCGTCGCTGGAGGTGACTCTCTCTCTCTCCAAGGGTAGCGGTGGTCCCGTGGTCGGCTCTTTTCATCCCGCGTCCTGTATCAAGCGCATAAAGCTCGGAGGGTTGGCGCAGCGTTTCCAGGCCGAGAGCAGAACGCGAAAACGTCACGACATCAACAGAAGCTTCAGGATGCGACGCACGGTTTGTTCTGAGTTAACGCGACGCGTTAGCAGCAAGGGAAATCAGATCCGTTAAAGGTTGATCCAACCGTTTCCTCACTCTCTGAAATGTGCACTGCTTATGTCACATGTATACATCAGTGATAGAGGCTCATTATTCCCGCCGTGACAACACTTCAAACCTAAACATTTACTGTAGTTGGTGCAGCGCTCGAGTCAAAACAAAAACCTCAGAAAACAAAACCCTTTCTCCCTCCCAGACGTCCTCCAGCGAGGGAAATAATAATATCTAAAAACCCGGTTTTTAAGTGGTTGTCTCATATTTGGCTCCGAATGAAATCACCTTAATCCCTGCTCTTTGGAAGATGCTATAATTACCGCCGATATGCTGCATTACCCAAAACGGTTAGTAGCGACAAACGGAACATAATAAAAGAGCGAATGTTTCCAAAAAAAAAAAAAAAAAAATGAGAGAGAAACATGAAAGAAGTGACAAAGCAGGAGAGAAGTGAGACAGCACGCCAAGCGAAAAAGGTGAAAAGAAGGACGACAGAAAGAAAACAAGACAACATGAGCGAGCAGAAGTCGTTTAAGGTTGTCTATAAGCTGCTCCATCAAAGCTCCTCTACAACAGAGCTGAAATGTGTGTGTGTTTCTGAGCAGAGGTGGAGTGTAACACACCTGAGAACAAGTGACGGGGAAGCAGTGAAGTGAGACCGCAGCCCGTCTGGGAGCAGGAAGGGAGTGTTGGTTAGTGCTGGATTAAGGCCTGAGTAATGTTAGAAATCGATCGCAGCGTCTGTTTTTGTTCCGTGAAGAGCGCGGCTTTGTGCGCTGAAGTGGACTCGTGAGTTGTGTGTTCGTCGGGTCTTCGAAAAATCATCTAATAACAAAAAAAAAAATCAAATGCTTCAAGTAAAAAAAATTAAAAAAGGAGATTATATCGATATCGAAACAGCCGGACGGAGCTGTACTAGAGGATGACATTTTTCGGAAATTCCCGTGGGTCCCGTGATTCCTGCGGGAGTAATTTTTTTATCATTCCCGTGATTGGGACGGGACGGGAAAGAAAACCAGCGGGAGCGACATTTATCGGTGATCATTTTCAGTCGTGTTAAACAACCAGATGAACAGATGCGTCCATTTTTGTAGTCATATCTCAGTGAGAGCCCACACTCTGGATCGCGCTAGCAACTAGGGCTGCCACAAACGATTATTTTGATAATCGACTAGTCACCGATTATTTTTTGCGATTAGTCGACTATTCGGATCATGCATAAATTGCAGCTGATTGCAATACTTTTTTCGTTACCAATTTTTATATCAGTTCTATCTAAAAGAAACTTTCATTACATGTTTTGGTACAAATCTTGAGTTTTATCTTCCATCTACATCTAATTTTCTACTCTCAGCAGTTTTCCTACATAAAATGTTTGCCAGTGCAAAATAACAGGTGCAGACAAGTGACAGGTCAGTTTATACTGAGTACACTGTAAATGTGTTAACAACTATTAATGAACTTTCTTCTGTTGAGTCTTGTTTTTTTTTTATGATAAAATAAAAACACTCCTCCTTTATCCGGGCTTTTGACCGTCAAAGGTGACCGAAAAGAAACAATCATTAGCGTGATTCATTTGCACGCAGTCGTCTGCTCTGGCTGCAGCTTGGAGCTGTGAGTGGAGGAGTCTGTGTTTGGAGAGGGGAGGGGCTCAGCGCCCGCTGTTCATTGAGAAGCGGCGGTCGAAGATCAAAACATGCTTTCACTCCGTTCCCAAACCACAGAAAGGTCGCTGAATTTATCGCTTTTTAGAAAAAAAAAAGTCTCTAGAGGGGTCTGAAAGTCACTAAATATAGCGACAGAGACGCTAATTTGGCAACACCTTCCTGCATACCACAACCACGTTACAGCGAATCACCAGCGGCATTATTAACCCTTTGGGTACCGAAACTTGGCACCGAAAAAAAAAAGTCATAATGCGTCTCTGGTATTGTTCAGGGGGCCGGGCCGTAGTCTGGGGACCACTGCTGTTGAGCATAACTTTTCCAGTGACATCACGGGTTACCCCGGTTACCACTTCTGCGCGTATGCGTCAAGGACAGAACGGCAGACGAGACAGGTGAAAGTACAGCGGCAGTTTTGAGGGAAAAATAAAGTTTAAAAAAATATTAAAACGACGACGTCGATTATTAAATAAGTCGCCGACGAATTTGATCGTCGACGTCATCGTGACTAGTCGACTAATCGTGGCAGCCCTACTAGCAACACAAAAGAACTACAAGTGGTTTGACTTCCTGTCACCACCAGATGTGAAAAGACACGGAGCGGCTACCCGAAACAAATCAACATGTTTTTCCGCTTACCGAATGTCAGGTATGCGAGACTTAAAGTCAGTGCCTTTTATATGCACTGCTGCACTTTACTTAAAATAAAAATGCAACATAATTTCAACATGTTTGGTTTTATTCAAACGGGAACGGGACAGGAGTGAAAATCCGCTCCCGGAACTGATCCAGCGAACAGTTAGCAGAGGTTTCACCCGGTGTTTCATCCACCATCCTACATTCTTTGATACCAACACTGTCAGGGACTCTTTCAGCCTCTGAACGCTTCGTAAGGAAGCTTTAAGGATGCAGAACTAAGCTTCTTCAACCATCAATCAGAAATCTTTTCTTCTTGAAATTAAGACATTCAGAAATGTGGTCGCCGCTTTATTTTTCCAGCCTTTTTAAATGACTGACATTAAAGTTTTTGTTGCAATTGAAGCCTTTTTTGCTTCAAACATGGCAGAAACTCTCTGTGCTGCTCAGGATGGCGAGTGAACTGGTAGCAATGATGCATCGATCCAACTTTTCTGGTCCCGATACCGATAACTGAGCTCTGGGTATCGACTGATACTGATCTCAATCCGATACCAGTGTGAAAATAATAACTTGCACATGTTACTGTTGGGTACGACGGGTGATGTTTTGGGTAAAAAGGCAAAAAATGAGTACATATGGAATTACCAAGGTTGATTTTTTTTTTTAGTATAAAATGTTTAAATGTTGAGCAGCAGTTTGGTAAAAACGATGCTTCAAAACGTACAGAAATGAAAGTGCATCAGAGGTACAAACTGTACAAACTGTATTACACATCTGTTTGTAACCACAGACTGTAAACAAAGGGACAAAACAGTGAGAAAAACCTTGTATGATTTAATCATAATTTCAGGGTCATGTTCCTTAAGTGATGACAAAAATTTGAGTACAAAATACAAGAGCGCCAGTTAAAAAAAAAAGAAAGGCATAGAACTGGTTGCCTAGATCAGCCCTTTGCTACCCAATTCAGCTTTGAGAGGTGTCTCTAACTGGAAGCGTTAAAGTCATGTTGTGTGACTTATTGGAAATGGTTCACTGCATGTTCGATTACAGCCTAAATAAAACGGTTGGTTTGAATGATTCTGATGACGTGGATCCGTCAGTAAAGTTTGATTTGATTCACAACTTCGACCGTCTGTGTCGACAGTTTCCCCGTCTCCAAAATGTTTGTGTGTGAGGATCAAAGCTGACGTACCGTTGCGCACAAATCCCAACCTTTGCGTGGGAAATGGCGTACGCCACTTTCAAGCCACATTTTGTGCGAAAGCAAATTTTTCTAAATGAGGCCCCAGATCTTTTTTTCTCCTCAGGTCAGATGAGACGCTAGTGTCAACGTTCATCTTGTGAAATTTTGCATCATTAGTTAGAGTTGGACAATAAATTTAATGTTTACTTTCTTTCAAACATTATAATTGAAGAAAAATGATAAAAAAACAACCACATTTTTTGTTTTTTTAAAAAAGGTTTTTGAAAAGACTTCAAAGAGTATTTTTGGGTTGTGTTTTTGGCTGTTATTAGCGTATTTTGCATGTTGCAAATTTTGCAAATTTTGCAAATTTTACAGGAGTGCATGTAGATTGGCTAATTATTATTTATTGTTTTTTAATATTACTTTTCTTTATATATTATTATTTTTATGCTAGTCACTATTTTTTTTTTTTTTTTATTAATCAAAACAAGCGTGATTTTTTTTTTTTTTTTTATGCCATAATCCAGTCCAATCCTACAATTAGTTGCGTCTGGACCCACAAGACGACTTCTGATCACTGATTGGACCGTTTTATGTTAATTTCTCCAATTAACAATCACAGTCAGTCTCTGTAATTCGACCCATTCGTGTGAAGTGATTTTTGTAATCATCTTGAGGTGATTCAGACGTTAACTGAGGTTCTTCGTGCTGCATGTTGAAGCTTTATGATTCCTCATTGTTGTTTTGCACTCCTCTGAAAATCCACCCACACATTTTTTTTTTTTTTTCTGAAATGTTTTCCAGTTCAGCGGATTCAAAACAATCCCACCTGCGTGAGAACTCCTTTCTCACCTTTACCACAACACCTCCACCTCCTCCTCCTCCTCCTCCTCCTCCTGTTTCATTTCACAGTTCAAGCACATCAGCAGGCTGCTGAGACACAACCCTGGGGTTTGCGGCACTCCATTCAGTATTTCCTCATCAGAAAGAAGTAGCAGAGTGCAGGGAAAGTGCATCAACAACACAGGCAGACATTAATTACTGCTGGGTTGAGTCATAGCGTCGTCTTTGACTCCAACACCTCAGTTAGCTTCTCGTCCAGCTAAGAAGCTAAGTGTCTCTGCTGCAGCACTGAGGTACTCCTGCAGGAAATGTGATTAATTAATAGCATTGATTGAGTAGTGATTCTCTGCAGCTTCACAAGGTCACAATGCAGAGTTGACAGATAGGAATTGGCAAGCAGTGCACTTCAGAAAATACTGGAGATTCGCGGCTGATTCAATCAGCTGCAAGGGTGAAAACGGGGAGTGCTGGGGAAGAGGAGAGAGAAATGAAATCAGGAGGCAAACAGAACAATGTCGTGATGAGACGGCGTCTGTAAACACACTCCAACTCAGACGACACGGAGGGGATTAAGACGTCCTCACGGGGGGAAAAGTTCTGAACCGAGCATTACACGTCTCCAAAGTCTAATTTACTAATAAGTTCACCTGGAAGCGAGCGTGCAGCCGCCAATTTCAGCAGCGAGAGTGGCTAAGTCGAAAAGCGGGTACCCCCATTCATAAAACATTAAGGCGGCTTTTATTTATTTAATTATTGAACACGTTCCTCTCTCATAAGAAAGGGATACGAAGCCTCGAGGAACGCGAGGAAGAGCGGTTTCCAGCTTTGTTGAGGACAATGAAAGGAAAGTAAAAGGGAACAGAACAGATGGGAAAGAGGAGATAGCTAAAACTCGAAAACGGCGTGTCTGGAGATTTCTCGACTCTCCTCCTCCTCCTGCTGCTGCTGTAAAAAAAAAAAAAAGGAAAGAAAAGAAAAGGCTTCGTCTTTCTGGTGTGCGGCTCCTTTGAGCCTTCTCAATATTCCTCTCTGAAACCAAAGTAACGTGGTCTGCAGGGTATTGAATATGCAAAACTAAATTGGGCCTTATTTTAACCCTGATTTGTCATTTAAATTTCATAATAGCGCTGCTACATTCTGTTAGGGAGCATTTCCTTGTGCAAGCTTTGGTTTGATGTCAAATAAAAGCTCTAATTTAACTCATGAGTTAATAAACTGTATGATAAAACCACACACACACACACACTCCTATGCATCACCTGATTCACTTAAACCTTTTTTTTTTAAACGCTCTACTCCTCCTGGTGACCCCTTTATGAGCGCCATCATTGACTTTACTTTCCATCTCAAGTACCACAGATAGCAGACGTGACTAAATGTAATGCTAATGATAATTGTGTGAGCTGCGGTGTGTGTGTGTGTGTGTGAGTGTGTGCGTGCGAGGTCCAGTCGGGGAGATGGCGGCCCACTTTCAGTAACTGATGAGAGTGGGAAAATAGAACGCTTGATTACCCCTGACACCGCTCGCACGGCGCTCCTGCCGATGAAGGTTATTGGGCCTCTGTACACCACAGTGGTCAAATATAGAGGGACACATTATGATCTAGTTTTACAGACGCTGTCGCACCTCAGACGGCTCTGAATGTTGATTAATTAGACATATATTCAAAGTTAAAAAGCTTTGTTAAACACTGGATTCTGATTGGTTCACGACAGTCTCTTATTCCTGTTTATTAAAGAAAAGGTGCCATGTGAATAAAGTTACATTGACTAGTCTGGGAAACGTCAACTAGAATGTAGGGCTGCCAAGATTAGTCGACTAGTCACGATGACGTCGACGAATTCGTCGGCGACTTATTTAATAATCGGCGACGTCGTTTTAATATTTTTTTAAACTTTATTTTTCCCTCGAAACTGCCGCTGTACTTTCACCTGTCTCGTCTGCCATTCTGTCCTTGATGCATACGCGCAGAAGTGGTAACCAGGGTAACCCGTGATGTCACCGGAAAAGTTATGCTCAACAGTATCATGGCTAGCCGGCAACAGAGCTCGAAAGTTTGGAGGAGAAAAGTGTGCAATGCAAAATCTGCAAAGCAGAAATGTTCTTCCATGACAGTACGACGGCGATGCACGAGCATCTGAAAAGACAGCACGCCGTGGCTGATTTATTTTCTGACGAAGAATGACAATCTCGGTAAGCTAATTGGCTAGTTGGCTGCTAACATTAACGTCAACAGGGAGCTACCTACTTAATAGCGATGTCATGTTTGAATAGAAAATTGGTACATTAAAAAAAAATGTGAGAAATGCTGCTACAAGCTGCAAAGTTCATTAAAAGCTGAATGAACTATGATATTAACTGTCTTCATTTTTAGTTAGCACATACCTTAAACACTTGAAGCTGGAAGCTAATGATGTTAGCTGTATACTGGTGCAATAAACTGCAATTTATGTATGACCTGAATAGTCGACTAATCACAAAAAATAATTGGTGACTAGTCGATAATCAAAATAATCAGAAGTGGCATCCCTACTAGTATGACAAATGTTTCTCATTAAAAAAATGTATTGTGCAAAAAAGTTCCCATGAACATGATTTTATCAGTCTCCTACACTGTAAAAAATGAAATTTAAAATGATTTTCAACCAACTGACCCAAAAATGGAGACAAAATATGGATGTCTACGGCATACTGACTCACTCAGTACAACAAAAAAAAATCCATATTATCAAGTTTAGAAACAAAATTTTTGAAACGACTAATTTGAAACGAGTTGACTACGTAGATTTCACCGACTTAAAATGGATTTTTGCTAACGATCCTCTAAACAGTCAATTTATGGGTCATAAAAAAATCGTTAAACATAAAATTTTCTTTGTTAAAAAGTAAAAAAAAAAATAAAAATTTTTTTTTTTTTTAAAATTAGCATTTTTCTTGTTTGCAGCAGGCGTCACCAACCAGCCTCTCATTCAGTTAACTTACGGTCTGACTGTGTCTTGACTTTGACTATCTGGACATCTCCCGTACTGCCGGGTAAATTATGGACAATTTATGGACAATCATTCAATCACAAACCATTGAAACCATTTTGTTTCATTGAATAAAGAAAGGTTTTATTGAATTCAGTTTTAAAAAGGAAGTCAGGGCTTTTTGTTGTTCTTTGAATCCTTAATAAAAATGAACTTTAATTTTTTGCTTTAACACGTTTTTTAAATCTAAATTTAATTGGCCTCTGTGTGTTTATTCAAAGTCTCGATTCAGTTCTCCTCCCGCAGCCGAACCCATAAATAATCTTCTGCTTTGCTTAATGTTAACTCAACAAAGCTAACCTACAGAGGAATAAAAGAAAGGGCAAAAAAGAGAGGACAATATCTCAAAAAAAAAAAAAGATTTCTAGGCTTTAAAAACACAAAGAGCTTCAAGGATGAAGACTTTGATAAAACTGAATAAGACGAATAAAGGAAAAGTACGCACAAAATGAAAAAGACAAATGTCAGAAGACCTTGATAAGAGGCAGAAAGACTCGATCAAGTGCTGTAGTCATTCAGGGGATCCCATTCATCGTGTTCCACTTCAGCGAGAGTGGAAACCTTCAGTTTAACGAGAAAAACAACAGCAGAGGAGGCGATTTTAAAGAATACAGAGCGGACACAACACGCTGTTTACCACAGGGCAGAGAATGGACCGCACCATTATGGAGACATTTACACACACTTTCTGCAGTGTTAGTGTGTGGCCTTGGGAATAACAGCTACGCACTGCAGGGCGGTCAGTGTCTCCAACTACATTCAACTTTTATCAAGAGAACAGAATCACACATCGGTTTAATACAACTCCTCACACCAAACCGATCACCATCTCGCTTATTCAAGACAAAAAAAATCAGAGTATTTACTGAAATAAGAGAAAAATGCCTCAGTCGGAAATTAAACATGTCTCAAAAAGCAAAAAAAAATTTTTTTCTTCACTTCAAATGGCGCTAATTTAAGCTCTGACAACCAAAGATTGACTAACAAAGATTTTCCTGTTGTACGAGGAGCGTTACCCTCTTGGAGGGTAATTGGGGCCACTAAAGTTTCAATGTATAACATCATGTGCTGAACCTCAAGGACGGCTGAACGTGCACTCTGTGAGCCATCAGAGCCAATCAGGAGGCACAACAAACATGGCCATGGCAACGGTAGTAAACATAACGCAGGAACTCAAATGGAGAACACATTTGTTGATTTGGAGCTGCAACACAAGTGTTTGTAGGACATATCCTTTGAAGTTTCCAGCCTTTGACCCCCTAAAATAGCCGTGGCAGAGACCAGCACCCCCTGCTGTGGGAGAAAACCAAAAGACCAATCCAAAAACAGACAAACAAATGCAAAAACCCAAGCTTCTTAATGTGGCTGATGAGCATGAAACGAGTCTCCCTTTGGTCACATGATGTCAGGTTTCCTAAATTACAAGATACTGTTGTTATCCTGGTTTGGTCACTTTGTGGGTCTTCAACAAAGAAATGTGGAAAACTGATCAAACAATTTTCTGTTTGCATGGTTTGATGTCAAATTTAATCTCTATTTTTGTTTACAATTGTTTACAGATTTAGTTTTTGATTTCGGAAGGCATTTCACGACCCCTTCGCCCCAAAGAGGCACCACCACTCTTTTGAAGAGGTAGTACTGTAAAACAAAAAATGGGTCAAATTTTGGATGTCACCTCTGAGCAAAGTTTCAAAACAGTGGCATAGCTCGTTCAAAAATTCACACAAAAATTCAGCGAGACGGACGTGAGATTTGCTCACTTCATGACATCACAGATTGGTGACTTACATAAAACTTGACTAACCTCCAGATACTTCTCATTTTGTTGGATTTTAAATCGTATATCTTATTTAAGGCGCGCTTTTCAGAACTCAAAGATGCTGTAAAATATTTTAAAATCAATACATGAAGAGAAATGTGTACAAATTACACATAATTATAATTTAAGCTAACTTAAAAAGGTGATTTTGTCCCTTTACGAACCTTTTCAGTTGAATTTATGGTTCCAAAACACACAACCATGTTTCATCATTTTTATTTATTTTTTATTTTTTCATTTTGAATTCAGAAATGTGACAGCAAGCCTCCTCCACTGCTTCCATGCTGTACAGAGTGGAGCCACCAAGATGCTAATCTTAGATAAATAAAGTTATCTATTAGCTTATACTCATATAAAGTTGGTATAAAAGTATTAGGGGTAGGGGTGCACGATAACTATCGGTTCGATAATTATCGGGTCGATAACGGGGAAATTATGACGTCGACGATAAGTCCGATATCATGACGGCTAGCACCGATAACATATATTTCTGTCAACACGGCAGTGCCCCATTCCCACTAAGAGACCTGAATGAGCTGCAGTGAATGCTGCGTTCAAGTGACGTCGGCATAAAAAGAAAAAACTCATTCTGACTGGGAAAATTTAAGAAAACCCCCTAATGTCAGAAAACAACTCATTAACTCGGTCATAGTTCTGGTATTTATTGACTTAAGTAGACATCCACAGCATTATTCCAGATGTTACACATACTAGCAACTTCAAGAATGCACTTTTTCAGTTTGTAATCCTGACGCATGCATTTGTAGCACTTCAAGGTGGTTGCAGGAGCCTTTATTTTTTATATCAGCAATGCACCTTATTTCAGTTAAAGTGCATTTGAAATGGCAAATATTTTTGTTTGATATTTTTAAGAAAGAGACAGCTAGTTTTTCTAATGGAAAAAAAAAAATCTCTTCATTTAAAGAGTCAAAACTGTTTTTGGTTTTGTTCATAGTTTTGATGTCATGATCTTAGGTATCTATCTGTGTTATCGATTATTGGTATCGGTATCGGTCCTTAGGAGCTGAAAGTTATCGGTTATCGTTTTTTTAAAAAAGTTATCGTGCATCCCTAATTAGGGGTTTAATATAAAGCTTTAAAATTAGCATTCAACAATTAAATTAACAACAGCTGAACAGAAATTGCCGAACCAGGTAATAAAGCAGTTGGCTAGATTTCCTGTTTTGGAGAATGTGGTTGTTGGTGAATGGAGTGATATGTAGAGCTGCAACAATTAATCGAATAATCGATTATTAATCGATTACTAAATTAATCGTCAACTATTTTGATAATCGATTAAGTCATTTAGGTAATTATTTCAGAAAAAAAGTCCAAATTCTCTCATTTCTGCTTCATAAATGTGAATATTTTCTTCTTTCTTTGCTTCTCTATGGCACTCCTGAATATCTTTGGTTTGCAAACCAGACATTTGATGATGTCACCTTGGTATCCAAAAAAATCATTGACATTTTTCACCATTTTCTAAAATTTGGACCAAACAACTACTCGATTAATAAAAATCGAAAGATTAATCGATTATGAAAATAATCGTTAGTTGCAGCCCTAGTGATATGTTGGTAAATTAGTCAAGTTGGTAGTTCGACTTGTATGGAAAGAGTAAAACATATCAAACGTACCGTTACAGCTCTATAATGTACAGCGTGCGGCTCATTATCGTCTATAAACACGTCCTGAGTCTGTCTGCTGTACGTTCTGCCTTCTGTGAAGCGATACGACTTCCATCACTGGTCCCATCAGCGTCAACATAATCTACATCACCATTTGCATCAGGGTCATAAACATCTTGAACTATTAGTACCAATCAGTCATCGATATTGGAACTGTCTACATCATCATCATCATCATTTTCACAGCCTATGAATGCCAATTTTTCCATTTGGTATCCACCTCTGCATCAAACAGAATCCTTGCAACGACAATTTCCCCTCTCAGTGCTTTACTATTCAAACAAGCGTGCCAGACATACAGCGAAGGCCGTAGCAGCCCTGAACAAAACACTCCCTGGAGGATGCAGTGCTGATGGTTTTTCTACTGTGTAATGAATAAAAAACACACTGCTACAGCTGTCCCCCAAGCCAGTGAAAAACCCTCCAAGAATCCTCACATCCTCTCGCTCCTGTTCTCCCCACGGCTGCAACTTGGGGACCAAAATAAATAAAGAAATATAGAAGCAAACAGAAGCGTGGGAGCTACAGCGTACGTTTTATACATTTTATAACTAACAGCACCTGTCCAAGTCTGCAGCCATGACAATGCATCAAACAAATGAAATCCACTGTAATTGGAAGCATTGCCTTTGTGCTGTGAAGTGTAAACGACTCCTGCCAACAAACAATATGCAAAGAGAAAAATATACACAAGGTGCAGCCACCTGACCCTTTAATACACGAGCACACGCCAATACTCAGGCTACAGTCAGACATCGGTACAGAGAGTGAAAACGAACCTTTACGCCTCTGTTCTCTGAAGTAATGAGGAAAAGGTTGGGCTGTATTTTGGGGCCCTAAGCTTCAACTGCTGCCTGCTCTTTGATACAAAATGTAATTACCTTTTGAAGCTCTGCTGCTCTCTTTTTTTTCCTCAAACGTGTGTTTCATGTGTTTCTCTTCCTGTACCGACACTCCAATTACCGAGAAACTTTGTTTAAACCTCAAACACCTGAGCTCTAATTCCTCTCTTACAGAATCGACTTTCCCCTTCGCTGCTTTCAACCTCCAAACGCTTTGATATCTAACATCTCTCTCTTAAACTTAAGATGTGACTCAAACTGCATTAATGTGGCAACTCCTCGTTCCAAGTAAGCCCCAGAAAAGTGCCAGGTTTCTTTTTTTTTTTTTCCGTCTTTTGTCTGAGGCCCTGCAGAGCAGCGACAGAAGCAGATACAAAGGAGTGTGTAGCCTTAAACTTGGCGTTCAGTGCAAGTTGTTTGTTGTCTTTCATCGAGCTAATCGCGATCTCGGGAAAGTTGAGGAAGGAACTAAAACTTTTGAGGATAAACAAAGAGAACGCCTCTCTAATTTACAGGAAGATGTTGTCAGTCGCTGCTCTTCGTTACTCGAGCTAAAAGGTTTTAATTCAAACGCCGGTGTCGGTGCACTCGTAACACGCTTGTGGGAGGATGAAGAGCGTCTGATTCATTTCTCATGCAGTAAGTCGGATGCTGGGTTTCACTGTAGATCTGTGTGAATTATTGATGCACACCGAGTTTTATCCTCGCGATCAAGACAACAATATTCAGATTGCTGTCAGAATATCAAATTTTAACTTATGAGTCGGAGATTTTACCTTTCAGCAAAAAAAAACAAACATTCTGCATTAAATCTACTTAAAGTCATTTCCCTGAGTTCAGGCAGTGGAAGTGATTATTTTCCACTAACTGTGAAATATCTCAAAGTAATATTTAATAAACAGCCGAGAAGTTTTTGAACATTTTTTTTAAAACCTGAATAAATCAAAGTTCAGGAGCTTTCTTTTTCAAGTAGATCTGCTAAGTGACAACTGTTAGCATGCTAAAGTGCTCGTATGATGTTAGCGTTTGTTTGCAACCTCTATTTTTGTTGATATTTTTACAATGAACAATGAAAAAAGTAGTTTTTGATTTTGATATATATATAATATATAAAGTTTGTCTAAGCCTGGTTATCCTGTGAAGTTTTGTTTTTCTTCCCGAGTCTTTAGTTTCCCAGCCCCTGCTGAAGTTTTCTTTGTTCCTTTCATCCACAGCCTTCTGTGATTTTTTTGTTCGTTAAATACAATTTTTGTGCTTCAACTGGTCGTGCGTCCGGGTCTTTGAAGGGGTTTATGTCAAACAGAGGATGAAGACATATTTGCAGGACAGCAGAAGAGTAACAGACACAATTTATACCAACACCTAAACCAAAAAACGAACATTTACCTGAAATAAAAAACATGTTAGCATGGAGCCGAAGGAGGAGGAAGAGAAAGGGCAAGAAGAAAAAGGAGAGGAAGAAGAAGAAGAAGAAGAAGAAGAAGAAGAAGAAGAAGAGAAAGGGGAAGAAGAAGAAGAAGAAGAAGAAGAAGAAGAAGAAGAAGAAGAAGAGAAAGGGGAAGAAGAAGAAGAGAAAGGGGAAGAAGAAGAAGAAGAAGAAGAAGAAGAAGAAGAAGAAGAAGAAGAAGAGAAAGGGAAGAAGAAGGAGGAGAAGAAGAAGAAAAAGAAGAAGAAGAAAAAGGGGAAGAAGAAGAAGAAGAAGAAGAAGAAGAGAAAGGGGAAGAAGAAGAAGAAGAAGAAGAAGAGGAGAAAGGGGAAGAAGAAGAAGGAGAAGAAGAAGAAGAAGAAGAGAAAGGGGAAGAAGGAGAAGAAGAAGAAGAAGAAGGAGAAGAGAAAGACGAAGAAGAAGAAGAGAAAGGGGAAGAAGAAGAAAAAGAAGAAGAAGAAGAAGAGAAAGGGGAAGAAGAAGAAGAAGAAGAAGAGAAAGGGGAAGAAGAAGAAGAAGAAGAAGAAGAAGAGAAAGGGGAAGAAGAAGAAGAAGAAGAAGGAGAAGAGAAAGACGAAGAAGAAGAAGAGAAAGGGGAAGAAGAAGAAAAAGAAGAAGAAGAAGAAGAGAAAGGGGAAGAAGAAAAAGAAGAAGAAGAAGAAGAGAAAGGGGAAGAAGAAGAAGAAGAAGAAGAAGAAGAAGAAGAAGAAGAAGAGAAAGGGGAAGAAGAAGAAGGAGAAGAAGAAGAAGAAGAAGAAGAAGAAGAGAAAGGGGAAGAAGAAGAAGGAGAAGAAGAAGAAGAAGAAGAAGAGAAAGGGGAAGAAGAAGAAGGAGAAGAAGAAGAAGAAGAAGGAGAAGAGAAAGAGTAAGAAGAAGAGAAAGGGAAGAAGAAGAAGAGAAAGACGAAGAAGAAGAAGAAGAAGGCATGAACACAGACCCAAAACTCAGAGAGAGCAGGAAGTTTGTGATGCCGACTTCATCCCAGGAGAGTTTAAAGACTCCGGTCAAGGCCGGGTGGGGTTAATGTGATATGCAACTATGTAACAGGATAATTGGCGAGGCATTAAAGAGGAGCTGACAGCTTTCAAAACTTAAGCTGCAAGTTTGGGGCTCTTTGGTTCAAGTTACAATTTGCAGTGTCAATAAAAAGTAAGTTTTTAAAGTTCTGACTCCAAAAATTCTAAATCCAAAGAAACACAAGAAGGAAATTTGTGGAATAAGCTCATAAAAGAGCAAAGCAGTTAAAAGAACCTCAATGAAATCAAGTAACACAGCGTAGCAGAAACACTGAGACACGTCAGAGTGAAATTAGATGTGATGGGTGGAAGATCAGAGGACTTAGAGACGGGATGCTCTTGTTGGCACTTTTAAAGCATCTGCAGAGAAGTGCTGTCAGCTAAATCCCTGCTCTGTGTTTTATTGGAAACACTCATGACTAATACGGGGCGAGATTACTGAAATATGAAATGAAAGCAGTATTTCCTCCTCATAAAGTGCGCCGGCTGTGATCAGCATTTCATCCCCGTTTGAACACGAAGGTTATTCTGCCAGGAAGAGTCACAGATGCAGAGATTTCAGTGCATCATCCACTGTGGCAAAGATAAGCAGATTTAATCGAATGCATTTTTTAACCGACTGAGTTTTCTTGAGTGCAAAATAATTACTGCAAGCCAGTGTTTTCCCAAGCCTGAACACTTTCTTGTTGTCGTAATTAATCACTTAAATTAACTCTGAGGGATTTTTTGGAGCAGAACTAATGGTTGCACAACGGGGTTATTGAATTTTCATTCCCTTTAACACTTGGAGTTTCCCTTATTTTGATAAACTGTAATTATAATAGCATATTGTAATCCATCTAAAAAGGAAAAGCAACAAAATGTCAGGCAGCCAAGCAACAGTTAAGCGTGACTGTTGCTTTCTTGGCTCCGTCTGAGGCGTCTAAAGACAGAGCTGCTGAATCACAGGGCCTCCCTGCTGCGTTTGAAGCCGAGAGTGTTTGACTGCAGCGCCAGGTAAACCCATATTTTGTCACACTCGCTTGAGCTTTAATCTCTAACCCAAAAAAAATGAAACGTATTTTCAGATGTGCAAAGAAAAGAGGACAAAAGTGTTTGGGAAGCGAGTGTTTGGTTGTTTGCTTCAGCGCCACTCTTACTTCTCTGCTGCATCTTATGTACGTTTTCTTTTCATTTCCAAACCAACACTTCGTCCTGCAAAGGAAGTACAAATATGGAAACTTTTAGTCCTGATCTGTGCTGTGTTCTGAATCATTTCACAAACGTCCAAATTCTGATTATTTAAATGTTAAATGACGTGAAATAGGCGGAACGAAAAGGCGGAACTCTTGCAGCGCGTGAACACTTTACGGGGAGCACATCACAAAGAAGGATGGCTGAGCGCGTGATCCACCCTGCCCCCTTCTGGATTAAAAGCTAATGTATGGAGAAATTTTGGCTTCTACAAAGCTGAGGTTGGACTTGAACTGGACAAGAGCCACGCTGTATGTTAACTGTGTCACACCAAGATGAAATACTTCGGTAACACCAAGAACATGTGGAGCCACATCACTCTTTTTCACCCGAATGAGGAGGGAGGATGTCCGGCTGCTCTTGAGGCTACTACTGCCCCCACCAAACAGAGAACAATCGAGCAAGTCATTACTAGGGCTGCAACGATCAGTCGACATTTTCGACAAAAATCGATAATAGAAATAGTCGACAATGAATTCCACTGTCGACTATTGTCGCCAGTTTTTCCAACAGAGTGAGGCATCTCACCTGATTATAATCTCTGCCGAAAGTCGCTCATGCGCAATAGCGTCTCTGTCTCCGAGCGGTAATATACGGGAATGGCGGTGTCAACATCAGGTACACGTACCAAAACTTGTAAAGTTTGGGAGCATTTTATCCTGGATACAGCCAATAAAAAGACGACTGTCATGGTTTGTAAAGCAGAACTTGCGTATCATGGCAGCACCTCAGTGATGCACGAACAGTTAAAGAGAAAGCACGTCGGGTGGTTGAAGGAAACAGAGTCTGACTCGCTTCGTTAAGATTCACGTAATATTCAAGCCAATACGGTTTTTATGACATCCATTGTACATTTTATCAGCATATTTTCGCTATAAAAGAGAGCTTGAGCGTTATGCCAGACTGTTGAAAAACTATTAAAACTGTTGAATAGTTTCTGTTGACATGTAGGTTTTTTGCACTTTAAATATTTACAAAAATCAACTTTTGTGTTTAAAGGTAAAGGACATCCTAAAAGAGGTCAACAGCTCCCTCAACACTGACGTGCGATGCTTGGACCAGCCGTGCCACAGAGGCATATCTTGAGGCAAATGTTGACTTGATTTTAATTTATTATTTATTTGCCTGTCCCTAAAAAATGGACAGAGGTTTATTTATTTATGGATTTGCCTAATTGGTTTTAGATCGGACATTTTTATTTAATTTTTGTACGAATCTGCAGTATATTCAATAAAAGATGTATTTTTCATTGTACCCATCTTTCTTGAGTTTATTATCATTTGCCACATAATTAAATCAACTTTATGCTAAATTTAAGAAAAATTAATAATTATCCGATTAGTCGACTAATCGTTTAAATAATCGCCCGATTAATCGATTATGAAAATTATCCTTAGTTGCAGCCCAAGTAATTACAAAGCTTCCCCCCTCATCAGAAAAGGCGAAACGAATCATGAAGTCCATCGCAACATTTATTGCCAAGGATCTACGTCTGTATTCAGTAGTGGAGAACCAGGGCTTCTGAGCACTACTGCACACGTTGGAGCCGAGATACAGAATTCCATCCTGACGCTACTTGTTTCTCATTATTACTATTTTAAAAGCACAAAGTGGTGAGTGGTCACACAGGGGAAAAAAATAATCGTTTCAGGATTGAATCGTAGCCCCCAAATCGTAATCGAATCGTGATGTGCCTGAAGATTCCCACCCCTAAAGGGCAGGTCATGTTTTCCGTTGTTATCGCACTTTTACCACTCAGATGTACAAACTTCAAGAACAGCTTCCCTGAATTCATGTATTGTTTTTCCTGCAGAAATAAACTCTAATAGGAGTTAAGTTGATATGCAAATACTTCATTTCCCTGGTATGCAGCAGATGTTGCTCCCTGACGCCAACACAATAAAACATGTGTCACGTACTGAATTAAATTAACGCTTTTATTCCAAGAGTTTGTCAGTCAACACGAGGTGTGGAGGAATGAAAATAATAATATGAATAAACAAGCGGGGATGTCACGGTTTTATTCTGACATTTGCAGGAGGAGTAGCTCATGCGTGTCTGTCTTCACTGCAGCTTTAATATCAAATGTTCTACCAGTAAAACAGGAAGTACAGCATCGGACGCCTGCAGTGATTCACCCGTCAGTGTTCGTTTCTAACAATTACAAGAGGAAACATGTAAGATTATTTATACATATAGGCAGCAGGAGTAGCTCATGCATTATTTATCTCTTCATTTTTATTTTTTTGTTTATTATATCTGCAAACTCAAAAAAAGGAACCATATACACGCATAACTATAAAGATAATTAAGTCGATCTGAAAAGCATGAAGCCCATAAATGGCTCATGTCAGCCGTTATTATTATCAACATTATTTAATAATCGACGTCGTCGTTTTAACATTTTTTTAAACTTTATTTTTCCCTCAAACTGCTGCTGTACTTTCACCTGTCTCGTCTGCCGTTCCGTCCTTGAAGCATACGCGCAGAAGTGGTAACCGGGGTAACCCGTGATGTCAGCAGAAAAGTTATGCCCAACAGTATCATGGCTAGCCGGCAACAGAGCTGGAAAGTTTGGGAGCATTTTTCCAAAATAAAGGAGAAAAGTGTGCGATGCAAAATCTGCAAAGCAGAAATGTCCTTCCATGACGGAACGACGGCGACGCACGAGCATCTGAAAAGACAGCACGCCGTGGCTGATTTATTTTCTGACGAAGAATGACAATCTCGGTAAGCTAATTGGCTAGTTAGCTGCTAACATTAACGTCAACAGGGAGCTACCTACTTAATAGCGATGTCATGTTTGAATAGAAAATTGGTTCATTAAAAAAAAATGTCAGAAATGCTGCTACAAGCTGCAAAGTTCATTAAAAGCTGAATGAACTATGATATTAACTGTCTTCATTTTTAGTTAGCACATACCTTAAACACTTGAAGCTGGAAGCTAATGATGTTAGCTGTATGCTTCTGCAATAAGCTGCAATTTATGTACGATCCGAATAGTCGACTAATCACAAAAAATAATCAGTGACTAGACGATTATCAAAATAATCGTATGTGGCAGCCCTGCTCAAAAACAACAGAAAATTATGACTGATTTACATTATATGAATATATTTATCAGTCTTTTTTTAATTACCAGTCACTGATCTACAGCAGGGGTCAGCAACTAAGATCAGTATTGGGGCCAATTTTTCTCTGAGCAATCTTCATTGGGCAAAACCTCTTTCCACCTTAATAAAAAAGACCCGTTTCTCATCTATACCTATTTTATCCTATACAAAAATGCTATTTGATAAAAGTATTTATGTGGTTATTTTTTTTTTTTTACAGACTACTGCTTTAGCCCTAAACTGTGTCTGTTTTTTTGAAACAGACAGTAACCTGGTGATGATAACGACTGACTTACACCATGTCTCTCCGGTCCGGCTTCACTTTGAACAGAAACCTGGCTGACCCGGTGCAGACAATTTACCGTAGGGCAGATCGAGCGGGACAGGAAATTTTGCACAGAAACTACTTTAAAACACCCAGTGACTTTCAAAATAAATCAAACCAATCGTATTTAGCTTGACAAAAAGAAAACAGACCGACATGATGAGCGGAGACAACGGAGACAATGGAGACAATGGAGACAACGGAGACAAGCAGGATCGGAGATGCATCTGATGTATTCACACAAACCGTCTTTTAAGACTTCTTCTCTGAGCCTAACTAACGTATGAGTAATTTTAAGGACATCTACTCTCATGATTTGTTTATCAGTTAGTAACGCAGCCTATTCTCACATCACATCCTGATGCTGTTATTGTTTTTATGCTGAGATAACGTCGTGTGAGACATTAGCAAGAGATCACCAACTAGCAAGACAAAATGTCCCTGTCCAAAGCAACAATAGGAAAGTTAACAGCGAAGGATGTACGACATTGTTTGTCTGTCTCATCTGTAACCAGATTGTTGCAGTTTGCAAGGAATAAAATATCCAAAGACAGCACAAAACAAAGCAACTTCAAAGAAACACTCCAGACAGAAACTTGGAGCACTGACGGCTGGATATGAGCGAGTTTGCACGTCAGGCCAGTGTGCGTCTGAAGTCAAACAGATGCTGCTTTGTTATCAGATTTTATCAGCTCACGACTTTTGCATTAATGTTCCGTGTAGAATCGTTGTTTTTGTGATGGCAAGGCTGACCAGGAATCTCAACTTTCCTCTGGAAAATCATCCATTCAGTCACCTCATGGAAGAAAAATGATGATTTGATGGATGCCTCTATGTCAGGGGTGGGCAACTGGCGGCCTGTGGGCCAAAATTGGGCCACCTCCGATAAAACCCGACCCTCCAAATGGAAAGTTGAGATTCCTGGCCGGCCTTGTTGGATAATCATAAAATCGAGAGTTACTTGAAGACATTTAATGTTGGAGTGAGTTAAATGAGGATAAATCAGGCTTCAATATATAATCCTGACAGACTGAGTGACCTTTCTGCAGACAAACTCAACCAAAGTGGGTTTGTGATCGATCAGAAATCCCTGAAAACATGTTGATGAAACTTTAATTTTACAGTTTAACTGTCTCACTCAATATTTGTTTTTGAGTCCTGAAGATATAACAGCTTAAAGTTTGAAACTAATAGTTTGACAGAAATGGCTGATGGCAGATTCATACAGCAGGTGTTGTGATGTTGTTTTTTTAGTATCATGCAACAGTTGAACAATAACATCATCTGTTATCGAAGTAAGACGTCTGAGATGGATTCTTTATTCTGTCATGAAAACAAAAGGACATTTGGTTCTGGTATGATTTCAGAACATGACGAGTACATTTGTCAGAAGCAAAATTAAACTCAATTATTCAATAAATCACCACAGAGTGTGTTGAACATGAGCTGAAAACGCTTGTAGATTTGACATGCTGTCATTCAAGGCTGCCTGCCAAACTTTCCTGACTTTATTTATTTATTTACAGATATCATTTATCAATCTGTATTTCAGGAAACAACCTGCTTTGAAGACACCAAACGGCGATGAAACACAAGTTAGGATGAGAACTGATGCACACACAGAGCGTGAGCGCTGCGGTCCGCTGGTGCCAGCCGAGATGCGTCCATCTCCAAACAGGAAAAAATGACCGGAAACTCTGATCGTTTTTCGTGTCTGTCAAAATAAAGCACCATGTTCAGACTGTCGATTGTAAAATTATCCTCGTATATTAAAACTACGACACTGGCACAGGGCCAGCAGTCATCAGCGGGTCAGACCCAGAGGAAATCTGACGCCACGGACGAGGAAAAGTTTATATTGGAGGCAGAAAACCTTAAAATTACATACGATACAACACATCCTTTATATAAGGACACAAACAGAAACGAAAAGGGAAGGACTGAATTGCTGAAGTTCTGGGAGGTTCAGGTGAGATTAACATACTAATTAATTATCATGCTAGTAGTTGTCATAGGTGAGATCACAGGAGAACCACATGTTCCCACAGGAATCACACCTATCCAGCTGCTATAGAGTACGCTGAGCTGCGCTCCACTCCAGTGTGAACTGGAGCGGAGCGCAGAACTGGCGCACTTCAAAAACCGCAGCGCTTACGGAGTACGTGTGAATCAGGGGTAAGACCTGATTGATTTCCCAGTCAGTCAACAAAGACTCATGACATGTTTGTCAGCCTTTTAAGGTCTTTGCACTCCGACTCTGTTATTTTCGGATGTTTCTTGAATTTGAATTGAATTGAATTGAACTATGCTTTTATTTCGAACATGTGTGAGTATCACAAGAAAGTAAAAAATAAAAATAAATAAAATAAAAATAACAAAAAAACACTTGAAAAAAAGAAACAAAGTTTGTAATTCGAAAAAAAAAAAAAACACATCACTTAGAGACGCCTTACACACTGAATCCGATGTTTATTTTTCAATTAATTGCAAAAATTCGCAGTACAAAAGAAATGGAATCACTGAGCAGTGATCAAGCAGCTGATCCTGAGCAGCGGCTGTCAGAGTACTTGAAGTAGGCACACACACACACACACACACACACACACACACACTCTCACACACGTCTTCATTCATCATCTTACCAAACGTTTTCGTCATTGATTATTTAATCTGCAAGTTAAATTATGATGAAGTTTCAAGTAGCCTACGGTGTCTCTAAACAATCAAACAACCCGACGGAAACCCGATCCGAAAAAACGCAAAAAATTGAATCTGCTCCGAAAAAAATTCAGAAAGTTTCAGCATCAGCGTGTAAACATGATTTGACGTAACGTGGAATGGAAATTCTTTAACAGACTCAGCGTGCAAAGACCTTGCAGCTCATGCACGTCAGATTTTTGCATTAAAGCTCCTGTGAGGAACTTTTGTTTGGTGTTGTTTTGGGCGCCCCCCTGTGGACAAATCTGAACCCTGTATAAATCACTAACAAAACAACTCGTCCAGCTTTTCTTGCAAAAACCTTCGCCTCAGTAAAATGAGAAGAAAAGTCTGATTTGGCAGCGTGGTGAAGGTCATGTTGTACATTTAGAAGACGGTTTCAAACTGTTTCATTAAAAGTGACTAAATGAAAATAATTCTTCTTATTTTTAATGATTTTTTTTTTTTTTAGTTTGCAGGTCATAAAGAAGCACCAGTATCCAGGTGAGTCTGTTTAATAACCTGCTGAAATCCTCCTCACAGGAGCTTTAATATCACTTTCACTGCCATTAAATGAGAATTAAAAGAAGTCCTGCTGTGATTTATTCCAGATCAGTGAAATCATTTACAGAATATGGAATGGTGCAGCAGCAGCAGCAGCAGCAGGTGTAGCTGGTGTCTTTCCCTCCTCCCCACCTGAACGACAGTCTCAATGTTACGACTGACGTCTTAAGTTTTTGTGGTGTGTACTCTCCTGCGCCTGTGTTCTGTGTGATATGTAAATTAGTGTGTGCCACAGCCAGGCGGTGACTGGGGGAGTGTTCCGGTGCAGGACCTGATTGGTTGCAGCCGAGGATCGCACCTGCTATTTAAAGATCCAAGATGGCGGACGCGTGCGGGCAGCGGCATTTCCTCATCTCCCTCCTCTCCCAACCAGTCACATGTTGCTTTGTTTGTACAACCTTTGTTTAATATCTGTTGAGCGGTAGGGGTGGACTGCCAGTTTGGTTTAACTGAGTTTTCTCCTGTTTATTTAGTTAGGGAGGTAAGTCTTTGTCATTGGTTTCTCCTGAGTTGTTAGGTTATTTCATTATTTTCTAGATAGAATTCTTTGGTTTGTTATTTTGGCCTTAGTCCACCCTGAAGTCTGATTCAGTTATATTATTCGTTATTTTGAATAAATACATATTATTTTACCATCCCATCAACACTGTCTTGTGGCTACTTGGGACTTGAGGGAAGATGGGGGCCTTTCATGCTATGTCTCAGACACCCCTAGCTGGGGCGTAACATGAATTGGGGGCTCGTCCGTCTTTTTCGCACGCTTCGTTTCAAAATAAGTTCGGTGAGTATTTTTTTTTTTTTGTTTGCCTCTGGTTGGCGGTGGTTGTTAGTGTGTGGGGGGAATTATGGAGTTTTCTCTGGATGACTTTGTGGCCAGTCCTTCTTGGGAAAAAATTGAGAATTATAAAAAAGCTGAGTTGGTAATTGTGGCCGATTGTTATAAGGTGTATGTGCCATACAGTGCCCGGAAAGCAGAGCTTAAACAGATTTTGTGTGAGGGGTTGGTGGAGCAGGGTGTGCTACCCAAACTAGCGGCTGACACGGCTGGTGATGCGGCGGCTGACGCCCCGGTAGCGGAGATGAAAGCAGCGGAGGCTGCTGGGGTGCGCGCTGCTAGTGAGAAGCTTGGGTTGGTCACTGACCCAGCTGTAGCCAACATG
Organism: Labroides dimidiatus; assembly: GCA_030710495.1. Lineage (NCBI taxonomy): Eukaryota > Metazoa > Chordata > Actinopteri > Labriformes > Labridae > Labroides > Labroides dimidiatus. The sequence goes on along the minus strand of CM061157.1, from coordinate 27,090,121 downwards.
ACTACAGAGGATCTCCGCTTGGCTCTTCAAATAAAAGAGGCGGAGACCACAAACAAACGGCTTGAAGTGCAAGCAATGCATCTCCGTGTCAGGGCCCTTGAGCTAGAGCGAGGAGCCCCCGTTGCTTCCACCCCGGTGTCTCTTAATCATGATACTGCTTCTGCTCCTGCTTTTGACATAAATAAGCACATTGCACTAGTCCCTTCGTTTCGTGAGTCCGAAGTAGACTCCTACTTCAGCGCCTTTGAGCGAATAGCTGCAGCGCTTAAATGGCCCAAGGAGTTCTGGTCACTTTTGTTGCAGTGTAAGCTTGTGGGGAAGGCCCAAGAAGTCTGTGCCAGTCTGTCCATTGAGGACAGTCTGGATTTCGACACATTAAAAAAGACTGTGTTGCAGGCTTATGAGCTTGTACCTGAGGCTTACAGACAGAAATTTAGAAACAGTGATAAGACTGCCAACCAGACGTATGTTGAGTTTGCGCGCGATAAGAGTGTTTTGTTTGATAAATGGTGCCAGGCATGTAATGTTAAAACCTTAACGGAAATGCGAGAGTTAATTCTGCTCGAAGAATTCAAAAAATGTTTACCGGAACGAATTGTTGTCTATTTAAACGAGCAGAAAGTGTCATCCGTGACTAAAGCGGCCGTGCTGGCTGATGAGTTCGTTCTGACCCATAAAGGTGTTTTTTCGGTACCGGCAGCTCGTGCTTCAAATGGCACACCTGAGCGCAGAAATCGATCACCAAGGCTGATGCGTAAAAGCACCTCTCCAGCCGCGGGTGACAGCCGTGAGTGTTTTTATTGTCATGAGCCAGGTCATGTGATCGCTGCCTGCCCGGTTCTCAGGAAAAAGGAACATAAATCCGTTAAAAAGCCAGCAGGTGTGGGTTTCATTAACACCGCGTCCCCGCCTGAAAAACACCTTGAGTCTCTAACTGAACCGAAGGTAAACGCGGAGATCGACCCTCGTTTTAAACCGTTTGTGTCTCACGGGTTTGTTTCCTTAACTGGCAAGGAAGCGGACAAAGTACCGGTAACTATTTTGCGAGATACCGCCGCGTTTCATTCATTCATGCTGGCTAGTGTACTGCCACTCTCAAACGAAACTTCGTGTTGTTCTGATTTGTTGGTGTGGGGAATTAAAATGAGTGAGCTAAACGCCCCCCTCCATATGGTCCATTTGCACTCACCGCTTGTGTCGGGACACGTGAAAGTTGCCGTGCTCCCACGATTTCCGATTGGTGGCATTTCGTTTATTTTAGGGAACGATTTGGCCGGAGGAAATGTGTTTCCTCTGCCCGAAGTCGTTGCTGATCCGATCGCCGCGTCTGCCTGCTGCCCCGCTTCTGTGCCTCCTAATTTGTCTGTGCCACATGTGTTTCCTGTGTGCGCCATTACGCGCGCACAGGCTCGTAAACTGGGTGAAGCTGTGGATTTGTCCGAGTCGTTTATGGCTACATTAGATGAGGGTGAGCCCTCCTCTTCAGTGTCCCCCATCAGCGAGAGTAAAAGTGTGTTAACGGGTCTCAATGTGTCTGATCTTTTCCCCGCGGACGCAGATCTGAGCCTTGATGTCACGAGAGATATGTTGATTAATGCTCAGAAAAATGACTCGTCTTTAGCTTTGTGTCTGTCCTCTGTTGTAGCCGTCGAGGACAGCCGAAAACCTGTGGTGTTTTTCCAGGATAACGGTGTTTTGATGAGACGGTGGAGTCCCGTCTCCAGTGAACTAAACGTGATCAATCAGGTGGTTGTGCCAAAAGACTATCGCCCGCACATTCTTAGTTTAGCACATGACTCCAGCTTGGCTGGCCACCTAGGTGTTAACAAAACATATCATCGCATATTGCGCAACTTCTTTTGGCCTGGATTAAAAACCGACGTGATAAAATACTGTCGCACCTGTCACACCTGCCAAATGGTGGGAAAGCCCAATCAGCCTGTTCCGCCGGCGCCCCTGCATCCGATCCCGGTGCTTGGGGAGCCGTTTGAACGAGTGTTAATAGACTGCGTGGGTCCACTGCCAAAAACTAAATCGGGTCATCAGTACATTTTGACGGTGATGTGTGCTGCAACGCGGTATCCGGAGGCTATCCCGTTACGCACTCTCAAAGCGAAACCGGTTGTGAAAGCTCTCACTAAGTTTTTTTCAACTTTTGGTCTGCCTAAAGTTATTCAAAGTGACCAAGGAACCAATTTCATGTCGAAAGTGTTTGCACAGGTGATGACAGAGTTGAAAGTTAAACATGTAACATCAAGTCCTTACCATCCAGAGTCCCAAGGTGCACTCGAGAGGTTCCACCAAACATTAAAATCCATGGTGCGCAAGTTCTGTTTTGAGTCTGACAGAGAGTGGGATGAGGGCCTCCCCCTCCTGTTGTTTGCGGTGCGGGAAAGTCCGCAAGAATCGCTGGGTTTCAGTCCCTTTGATCTGATTTTTGGTCACACAGTGCGCGGTCCTCTCTGGCTCCTCAGAGAAAAGTGGTTGTCAGAATCGCCAAAAAGTGAGCATAATGTCCTGGATTATGTGAGTTCTTTTCGTGAGCGTCTCCATCACGTATGTAACTTGGCACGTGAAAATCTAGCACGAAGTCAAACTAAAATGAAGTGTCGTTATGATAAAAAGTCTGTTTTCAGAGAGTTTAAACCTGGTGAGAAAGTTTTGGTGCTGCTTCCGCTACCTGGATCCAGCTTGCAGTCACAGTTTTCAGGTCCATACACGGTGGAAAGAAAAATCAGTGACACAGATTATGTCGTTCAAACCCCTGATCGGAAAAGAAAAACCAGAGTGTGTCACATAAACATGCTGAAACGTTACTTTTCCAGAGAGAATGATCTCCTGCTGCCTCCTGCTGCGCCCGTGATGTCCGTGTCTGCGGCTGAGTCTCCTCAGTACCACCTCTGTGATGACGGGCTGGCAGAGAAAAGTGGTTTGATGCCGGCCGCTCGTTTGAGAAACTCAGAAATATTGAGTGATTTAGAAAGCTTTCTGATTCATCTGTCTGATTCGGCCCGCGCAGATATTATCTCCTTGATTGAAGATAACCTGTTGCTTTTCTCTGACCATCCCAGACAAACATCTGTCTTATTCCATGACATCGATGTGGAGGGCCACAAACCCATTAAGCAGCACGCATACAGAGTAAATCCGACTAAACGGTCCCTGATGAAACAAGAGGTGAGTTATCTCGTTGAGCATGGTTTAGCTGTCCCCAGTACGAGTGCGTGGAGCTCTCCGTGTGTTTTGGTCCCGAAATCTGATGGTACTCCTCGCTTTTGCAATGATTACAGAACAGTGAATTCCGTCACTAAACCCGACTCTTTCCCGCTCCCTAGGATGGAGGATTGCATCGATCGCGTAGGTTCCGCCATATTTGTGACAAAGCTGGACCTGTTAAAAGGTTACTGGCAAGTCCCTTTAACTCCACGGGCCTCTGACATCTCCGCCTTCGTCACACCCGACACCTTCCTCCAGTACACCGTTATGCCATTTGGGCTGCGCAACGCGCCCGCCACATTCCAACGTCTTATGCATCGTGTGTTATCTGGTGTTGAAAATTGTGAGGCTTATCTTGATGATGTAGTTGCTTATTCCTCCACATGGTCCGACCATCTCCACACTCTATCCCTCATCTTCCGTCGCCTCTGCGAAGCCTCCCTCACCCTCAACCTTGCAAAATGTGAATTCGGCAAGGCTACTGTGACGTATTTAGGTAAGCAGGTAGGACAAGGGCAGGTGCGCCCGTTAGCAGAGAAAGTGCAGGCGATTATTGATTTTCCAGTCCCACAGACTAAAAAAGCTTTGCGCCGCTTTCTCGGGATGTGTGGCTACTATCGTGGTTTCTGTCGAAATTTCTCTGATGTGGTGGCTCCTCTCACAGGCTTGGTTAGTCCGTTGAGAAACTTTGTTTGGTCCCCTGCGTGTCAGGCTGCTTTCGAGTCCGCCAAAGCGTTACTGTGTAGAGCGCCCGTTCTCGCTGCGCCCAACTTTACGCACCCCTTCAAATTAGAGGTCATCTGATTGGTTGCAGCCGAGGATCGCACCTGCTATTTAAAGATCCAAGATGGCGGACGCGTGCGGGCAGCGGCATTTCCTCATCTCCCTCCTCTCCCAACCAGTCACATGTTGCTTTGTTTGTACAACCTTTGTTTAATATCTGTTGAGCGGTAGGGGTGGACTGCCAGTTTGGTTTAACTGAGTTTTCTCCTGTTTATTTAGTTAGGGAGGTAAGTCTTTGTCATTGGTTTCTCCTGAGTTGTTAGGTTATTTCATTATTTTCTAGATAGAATTCTTTGGTTTGTTATTTTGGCCTTAGTCCACCCTGAAGTCTGATTCAGTTATATTATTCGTTATTTTGAATAAATACATATTATTTTACCATCCCATCAACACTGTCTTGTGGCTACTTGGGACTTGAGGGAAGATGGGGGCCTTTCATGCTATGTCTCAGACACCCCTAGCTGGGGCGTAACATGAATTGGGGGCTCGTCCGTCTTTTTCGCACGCTTCGTTTCAAAATAAGTTCGGTGAGTATTTTTTTTTTTTTGTTTGCCTCTGGTTGGCGGTGGTTGTTAGTGTGTGGGGGGAATTATGGAGTTTTCTCTGGATGACTTTGTGGCCAGTCCTTCTTGGGAAAAAATTGAGAATTATAAAAAAGCTGAGTTGGTAATTGTGGCCGATTGTTATAAGGTGTATGTGCCATACAGTGCCCGGAAAGCAGAGCTTAAACAGATTTTGTGTGAGGGGTTGGTGGAGCAGGGTGTGCTACCCAAACTAGCGGCTGACACGGCTGGTGATGCGGCGGCTGACGCCCCGGTAGCGGAGATGAAAGCAGCGGAGGCTGCTGGGGTGCGCGCTGCTAGTGAGAAGCTTGGGTTGGTCACTGACCCAGCTGTAGCCAACATGACTACAGAGGATCTCCGCTTGGCTCTTCAAATAAAAGAGGCGGAGACCACAAACAAACGGCTTGAAGTGCAAGCAATGCATCTCCGTGTCAGGGCCCTTGAGCTAGAGCGAGGAGCCCCCGTTGCTTCCACCCCGGTGTCTCTTAATCATGATACTGCTTCTGCTCCTGCTTTTGACATAAATAAGCACATTGCACTAGTCCCTTCGTTTCGTGAGTCCGAAGTAGACTCCTACTTCAGCGCCTTTGAGCGAATAGCTGCAGCGCTTAAATGGCCCAAGGAGTTCTGGTCACTTTTGTTGCAGTGTAAGCTTGTGGGGAAGGCCCAAGAAGTCTGTGCCAGTCTGTCCATTGAGGACAGTCTGGATTTCGACACATTAAAAAAGACTGTGTTGCAGGCTTATGAGCTTGTACCTGAGGCTTACAGACAGAAATTTAGAAACAGTGATAAGACTGCCAACCAGACGTATGTTGAGTTTGCGCGCGATAAGAGTGTTTTGTTTGATAAATGGTGCCAGGCATGTAATGTTAAAACCTTAACGGAAATGCGAGAGTTAATTCTGCTCGAAGAATTCAAAAAATGTTTACCGGAACGAATTGTTGTCTATTTAACCGAGCAGAAAGTGTCATCCGTGACTAAAGCGGCCGTGCTGGCTGATGAGTTCGTTCTGACCCATAAAGGTGTTTTTTCGGTACCGGCAGCTCGTGCTTCAAATGGCACACCTGAGCGCAGAAATCGATCACCAAGGCTGATGCGTAAAAGCACCTCTCCAGCCGCGGGTGACAGCCGTGAGTGTTTTTATTGTCATGAGCCAGGTCATGTGATCGCTGCCTGCCCGGTTCTCAGGAAAAAGGAACATAAATCCGTTAAAAAGCCAGCAGGTGTGGGTTTCATTAACACCGCGTCCCCGCCTGAAAAACACCTTGAGTCTCTAACTGAACCGAAGGTAAACGCGGAGATCGACCCTCGTTTTAAACCGTTTGTGTCTCACGGGTTTGTTTCCTTAACTGGCAAGGAAGCGGACAAAGTACCGGTAACTATTTTGCGAGATACCGCCGCGTTTCATTCATTCATGCTGGCTAGTGTACTGCCACTCTCAAACGAAACTTCGTGTTGTTCTGATTTGTTGGTGTGGGGAATTAAAATGAGTGAGCTAAACGCCCCCCTCCATATGGTCCATTTGCACTCACCGCTTGTGTCGGGACACGTGAAAGTTGCCGTGCTCCCACGATTTCCGATTGGTGGCATTTCGTTTATTTTAGGGAACGATTTGGCCGGAGGAAATGTGTTTCCTCTGCCCGAAGTCGTTGCTGATCCGATCGCCGCGTCTGCCTGCTGCCCCGCTTCTGTGCCTCCTAATTTGTCTGTGCCACATGTGTTTCCTGTGTGCGCCATTACGCGCGCACAGGCTCGTAAACTGGGTGAAGCTGTGGATTTGTCCGAGTCGTTTATGGCTACATTAGATGAGGGTGAGCCCTCCTCTTCAGTGTCCCCCATCAGCGAGAGTAAAAGTGTGTTAACGGGTCTCAATGTGTCTGATCTTTTCCCCGCGGACGCAGATCTGAGCCTTGATGTCACGAGAGATATGTTGATTAATGCTCAGAAAAATGACTCGTCTTTAGCTTTGTGTCTGTCCTCTGTTGTAGCCGTCGAGGACAGCCGAAAACCTGTGGTGTTTTTCCAGGATAACGGTGTTTTGATGAGACGGTGGAGTCCCGTCTCCAGTGAACTAAACGTGATCAATCAGGTGGTTGTGCCAAAAGACTATCGCCCGCACATTCTTAGTTTAGCACATGACTCCAGCTTGGCTGGCCACCTAGGTGTTAACAAAACATATCATCGCATATTGCGCAACTTCTTTTGGCCTGGATTAAAAACCGACGTGATAAAATACTGTCGCACCTGTCACACCTGCCAAATGGTGGGAAAGCCCAATCAGCCTGTTCCGCCGGCGCCCCTGCATCCGATCCCGGTGCTTGGGGAGCCGTTTGAACGAGTGTTAATAGACTGCGTGGGTCCACTGCCAAAAACTAAATCGGGTCATCAGTACATTTTGACGGTGATGTGTGCTGCAACGCGGTATCCGGAGGCTATCCCGTTACGCACTCTCAAAGCGAAACCGGTTGTGAAAGCTCTCACTAAGTTTTTTTCAACTTTTGGTCTGCCTAAAGTTATTCAAAGTGACCAAGGAACCAATTTCATGTCGAAAGTGTTTGCACAGGTGATGACAGAGTTGAAAGTTAAACATGTAACATCAAGTCCTTACCATCCAGAGTCCCAAGGTGCACTCGAGAGGTTCCACCAAACATTAAAATCCATGGTGCGCAAGTTCTGTTTTGAGTCTGACAGAGAGTGGGATGAGGGCCTCCCCCTCCTGTTGTTTGCGGTGCGGGAAAGTCCGCAAGAATCGCTGGGTTTCAGTCCCTTTGATCTGATTTTTGGTCACACAGTGCGCGGTCCTCTCTGGCTCCTCAGAGAAAAGTGGTTGTCAGAATCGCCAAAAAGTGAGCATAATGTCCTGGATTATGTGAGTTCTTTTCGTGAGCGTCTCCATCACGTATGTAACTTGGCACGTGAAAATCTAGCACGAAGTCAAACTAAAATGAAGTGTCGTTATGATAAAAAGTCTGTTTTCAGAGAGTTTAAACCTGGTGAGAAAGTTTTGGTGCTGCTTCCGCTACCTGGATCCAGCTTGCAGTCACAGTTTTCAGGTCCATACACGGTGGAAAGAAAAATCAGTGACACAGATTATGTCGTTCAAACCCCTGATCGGAAAAGAAAAACCAGAGTGTGTCACATAAACATGCTGAAACGTTACTTTTCCAGAGAGAATGATCTCCTGCTGCCTCCTGCTGCGCCCGTGATGTCCGTGTCTGCGGCTGAGTCTCCTCAGTACCACCTCTGTGATGACGGGCTGGCAGAGAAAAGTGGTTTGATGCCGGCCGCTCGTTTGAGAAACTCAGAAATATTGAGTGATTTAGAAAGCTTTCTGATTCATCTGTCTGATTCGGCCCGCGCAGATATTATCTCCTTGATTGAAGATAACCTGTTGCTTTTCTCTGACCATCCCAGACAAACATCTGTCTTATTCCATGACATCGATGTGGAGGGCCACAAACCCATTAAGCAGCACGCATACAGAGTAAATCCGACTAAACGGTCCCTGATGAAACAAGAGGTGAGTTATCTCGTTGAGCATGGTTTAGCTGTCCCCAGTACGAGTGCGTGGAGCTCTCCGTGTGTTTTGGTCCCGAAATCTGATGGTACTCCTCGCTTTTGCAATGATTACAGAACAGTGAATTCCGTCACTAAACCCGACTCTTTCCCGCTCCCTAGGATGGAGGATTGCATCGATCGCGTAGGTTCCGCCATATTTGTGACAAAGCTGGACCTGTTAAAAGGTTACTGGCAAGTCCCTTTAACTCCACGGGCCTCTGACATCTCCGCCTTCGTCACACCCGACACCTTCCTCCAGTACACCGTTATGCCATTTGGGCTGCGCAACGCGCCCGCCACATTCCAACGTCTTATGCATCGTGTGTTATCTGGTGTTGAAAATTGTGAGGCTTATCTTGATGATGTAGTTGCTTATTCCTCCACATGGTCCGACCATCTCCACACTCTATCCCTCATCTTCCGTCGCCTCTGCGAAGCCTCCCTCACCCTCAACCTTGCAAAATGTGAATTCGGCAAGGCTACTGTGACGTATTTAGGTAAGCAGGTAGGACAAGGGCAGGTGCGCCCGTTAGCAGAGAAAGTGCAGGCGATTATTGATTTTCCAGTCCCACAGACTAAAAAAGCTTTGCGCCGCTTTCTCGGGATGTGTGGCTACTATCGTGGTTTCTGTCGAAATTTCTCTGATGTGGTGGCTCCTCTCACAGGCTTGGTTAGTCCGTTGAGAAACTTTGTTTGGTCCCCTGCGTGTCAGGCTGCTTTCGAGTCCGCCAAAGCGTTACTGTGTAGAGCGCCCGTTCTCGCTGCGCCCAACTTTACGCACCCCTTCAAATTAGAGGTCATCTGATTGGTTGCAGCCGAGGATCGCACCTGCTATTTAAAGATCCAAGATGGCGGACGCGTGCGGGCAGCGGCATTTCCTCATCTCCCTCCTCTCCCAACCAGTCACATGTTGCTTTGTTTGTACAACCTTTGTTTAATATCTGTTGAGCGGTAGGGGTGGACTGCCAGTTTGGTTTAACTGAGTTTTCTCCTGTTTATTTAGTTAGGGAGGTAAGTCTTTGTCATTGGTTTCTCCTGAGTTGTTAGGTTATTTCATTATTTTCTAGATAGAATTCTTTGGTTTGTTATTTTGGCCTTAGTCCACCCTGAAGTCTGATTCAGTTATATTATTCGTTATTTTGAATAAATACATATTATTTTACCATCCCATCAACACTGTCTTGTGGCTACTTGGGACTTGAGGGAAGATGGGGGCCTTTCATGCTATGTCTCAGACACCCCTAGCTGGGGCGTAACACTCAATCACAGTGGGAATAAGTCACATTCACACACGTCCTTTAAAAAGTTTGACTGCGCTCGCTCACAGTCTGATGAAAGATTGTTTCCACATTGAATGTCACACTAACAAATGCGAGCGCGTCACCCAGCAGCCAGTAGGCACTACTCAGCCGGCGCCTTATAAATCAGGCTTTCTCCTTTAGCTCAAAGTGTTTCCACAAAGACGCATTAAAAATGGAACCATGAAGCTAAAAACAACTCATGAAACAGGCTAGCCTCATTATATCCCATCAGGAGGAAGAAGAATGAGGAGGAAACCCAACCAGTCATTGGAGTAATTAAACTCCAGGCACAGAAAGTCTAACACACACACAAACAAACAGTGTCATCATCAGGATTTGACACAGACGGCTCAGAAGGATGGGACTCTACTGGTTCTACCTGGAGGAGTTTACCTGTATTCATCTCTGCAGGGTGCAAAGACCGTCCAGAGGTGACACTTTAACAACAAACAGCCAACACAGAGTTCCACAACCCTCCAACAGAGGAAACAAGAAGGATTCATGTCTTTAAACGAGCTGCTGAATAGTTAAAGTTCTCATTAAACAACGTGCCACTTTAAACTAATGAAAACATCATCTGTCTCCAAACATATTTAAACTAAGCAGCAGTCTGAGCGCGTGTCGCAGCATACCTCCTTCATTTCTACGCTTTTCATGCTCTTTGTATGAGCCAGCATGAGAGAAATCTACACCAACAAATGAGGCTTTCAACGCCCGTCCACACCACTGATGCATTTCATGATCAGCTCCAGAAGATTCCTCCTTTTGTCCAAAACCACAGAGGGCTGAGCCTCAATTACAGCAAGCAAGAAAAGGAAATAATCAACTCGCTCAGGACAGAAAATGTAGAAACTTTCAGCTGAAACATGGACGTACCAGGACTGAGACGAGAAGAGAAGCAGGTTATTTATTACAGGGGTCCCCAAAAACAAAAGTCCGATTCAAAAACAGACGAAAATACTTAATTCACCTGACCTGTAGAAAGTTAGACCACCTGTGTGCACGTTTTTCTGCTCATGTTCATTTATGCTTCAAGCAAAGTCACGCCAGTATTTACCAAGAGAGAGATTTGCTCACTTCATGACATCACAGATTGGCGACTTCCCCATACACCAGAGTCTAATATACATAAAACTGGATGACCCTCCAAATGGTTCCTGTGTTGTGTCTGATTTTTATTTCCCTTCTAAAACCATATTTTATGATTTTTAAAAAATATTTTTGTTGTATTTTATTTTAGTTTTAAAAAAGAGAAACGTGACTTTGTGGCACAGCAACAGTGGAGGAGGCTTCCAAAGTGCCATCCCACATCTGCCTTCCCTGATACCCGTCTGACGTCTTCATCCGGGGTTGCAAAATTCTGGAAATTTTGCAAAAGTTGGAAACTTTTCAGAAATCAACAGGAGTAACAGGAATTTTCAGGAATTTACATTAACTGCATTTACCTGGTTGGTTTATTACAAACAGACGTGCACGCAAACATGTCTGATGCAATATTTTTGAAAGACGTTTTTTCAGGGAATTTTCAGGAATTTTCCCTAACTGAGTCTAACTGTCATGAATAGAGCCGTAAATATTTGTCATAAGCAAACATACATGTAAATGAGTCTGATACAACATTTATAAATGAAAATCATCAGTTTTTAGAACTTTAATCGTTTCTTTTTCATTCACAAAATTTTGTCAAAACATCGAGTTTAGCTTCTCTTCAGGCCGTGCTGGACCTGAACTTCATCGTCTTCAGTGGCGGCTGTCTCGATATCCTGCTGGTCGTCACCATCGGTGTCTCAAAATAGTTTCTTTCACAAAACAACAATCAAATTTAATCAAATCAAATTTTTTTTAATCAAATCTAATTTTTTAGAAAAATTCATTTAAGTTGACAGAAACAAAACCCTGAAAATTTCCAGTGCTCCTGGACACTTTCCTGAAATTTACCGGAAATTTCCCACCCCTTTGTAACCCAACCTTCAACAAAGAAATGTGGAAAACAAATCAAACATTTTCAACTTGCATGGTTTTATATCCATTTTTTAATGTTTATATTTTTACAGTAACAGATGAGATTAGAGCTGCAAAAATCAATCCAATAATCAATTATTAATCAACTACTAAATTAACCGTCAACTATTTTGATAATTGATAAATGGGTCAAAGTTATTACTTAAGTCCAAAGAATTCAAAATTAAGAATAAGACGGTCCTGAAGATCTTTGGTTTGTGGACAAAACGAGACATTTGATGATGTCATCTTGAAATCTGAGAAACTGACATTTTTCACTATTTTCTGACATTTTATGGATAAAACAACTGCTCCATTAATCAGAAGATAATCAATACATTTTTGAGCGTCTGCTCAGGATACATTATCTCTTATACTTTCTAATTCTTGATCAAGATGGTGAAAAGATTAACGAGAGTTTGAGACGGAGGAAAGCTGTATGGTTAAGTTCTATGTAAATGTGACATTTAAAGAGCTAAAGGTTATAAAATAAACAGATTTTACACACGACATGAACTCGTTGTTGAGATTATTCCTCCGTCATATCACCATCTGGTCTGTTACAAACCGAACTGAACATTTTCTGACCGTGGTGAAGCCCCTCAGCTCCACTCACGCTGTTCACATACATTTGATTTAATTATTAATTGCGTCTAAACCATCGGGGGTGAATTATTAATAACCCCAACGCTAGTTTCTGTCCCATAAACTAATCTTTTGTGGCGAAAGAAAGTGTGGAATTAGGGCACGGCAGACCGAGGAGCTGCTGCCTGCTGCAGATGTAATTTCTCAAAGAAAAAAAAAAAAGTATGATGAAATTTACCATTTTTGGGAACCTTCCTGTGAGTCTGGTGGGAATGGTGAATTTATGATCTACTCGGAGAGTGGTGCAGTAACTCTCTATGATTTCTCCCACTTTATCTATTCTCTAGTTCACAGACACTTGGTTTTACAGGCCTTATCTGGCCTGTTTTATGATGAAAAACATCATTTCGCTCTCATTCGGCGTGTTCCAAACGCCACAGGACTACTGATGGAGCCGGAATATTAATGAACATAAATAAAAAGTGAGAGATCAACGTCCAGGTCTTAAAAGTTTGCATTTAGAGACGGAGAGCTTTGACAAGTTACCAAACCCTCTTTATCCTCCGTCTCTCTCACCACGACTTCTCCTACAGCCGCATCCAGTAAACAAGACTTCAAACAGAAAAGAATTAGTTGTTGTGCTGTGTAGGTGTAAGAACAGAAATCTACAAAGCTGCTCTTTGCTCTCTGCGGTTCCTCAAACGGCAGGATGAAAACAACAGCGCTCAAATTAAGACAAAGTGCAAACCTGCCCAGAGAGGAGAGCAGAGAACTTTGACACGGGAGTTTTTAAAAAAGAACAGCTCGAGAGAAGCGGGCGGCGAGAACAAGCAGAGAGGTGTTGAAGGCTGCGAGTGAAATGCCTCCAGGACAGAGCCCTTACTCATCCTCGCGAAAGTAAGACAAAAAGTAGAAGAGCAGCAAAACACAGCCAGCGAGAGACGAGCCGCAGAGGGCAGCTCGTGGTCTCCCACACCCATCAGCTAGCAGTGGGAAGCGAGGGTTGCGTGTGGTTTAGTCCACGGGGACTTTCAAGCACAGGTCAGATCGATGCATGCCCTTAACGCGGATCAGAGCTTGACAACTCCCCTCGGCGTTGGCATTTCTCAGTGAACAACAATTTCCTGCCTCCGCACAACTGAATAACATCAAAAGTAATGGAAGTGGAAGGCTTTGTTGTAAATGAGGATCTGAAGACGATAAATTCAGCAAAGCCATGAAACCTCCACTGTACTGTGCGCCTCGGTAATTCAGCCGCTGAGACAGGATGGCGTAAAGGGGATTAACAGACGCTTGGAGAATGTTTCTACCTTTGACAGAAGCAGCAGCAACACCTGCTCTCTGATTCAAGTCAAGTTACGTGAAACTAAACTCAACCTTTGACCTTATTTAGACCATAAAAACTATAAAAAATACAAACATTTATAACATCAAGCTTTACCCGACTCATCCTCTCTCGCTATGTTGGATTACAGTGCTATATGTTAACCCTTTAACGCCTGACTCATCAAAAATTAGTCAGATAATTCAATTTTTTTTTTTGGAATGGAGATGTTTATTAATCATTTTTTACAAAATCCACAACAAAATATTGCTGTGTCGTTTTGTTTATGATCTATTTTTTGTATCACATTTGATAAATTGTGCAGTTTTTTTAGTAAAGTTTTAAGTAAATGTGCGTTTTTCCGACACAGAAAGAACTTATTTTTTTTTTTAAAAAAAGAGTAAGAAATAAACTGTTGTACTGAAAAAGCAGTGATTTTCCTGAAAAAAAAAAGTGTGTGGATGATTTCATGATAGCAGCAATTTTGATCATGTATGTAGATACATACATACATACATATATATATATATATATATATATATATATATATATATATATATATATATATATATATATATATATATATATATATATTAGTGCTGTCAGACGATTAAAAAAATTAATCTAATTAATTTCTGTATTTATAATTAATTAATCTAATTAATCTCATTTTAATCTCATATCTGCTTAAAGTACCAAAATAAAGAATTTGAATTCTAGGATATTATAAAATTGTAGTGCATGACTAATCAAATGAATACACTGAGAAGTGAGGATTTGTAAATCCACATTTTCATTGGTGAATAAATAAAACCAAAGTCAGGGCAACTTGTCCAGAAAATTCTAAACTCCATCAGACGACTCAAATTACACTTTAAATGTGTTTCATGAATCAAATTCAAAATAAGAAAAAGGTCGAGGACATCCAGCAAACCAATTAGGCCTGATGCATTATTAAAGAATGTAGTACAAATATAGATAAATAAATTCAAAAATAGATTAAGACTGAGTCTTAAATATGCCGTTCCTGTTGTCACCTGGGCTTTGTTTGGTTTGACTAGAGACGCATGTGTGAATTGATGTGCCACTGCCATGTACGGGTCCTCCGGCTGGCCAATATCAAAATGTTTGTGTGCTATGATTGATCGCGATTAATTTTTGTAATGCATTAATTTGTGGTGTAATTAATTAATCTAATTAATGCACTAAAGTGACAGCCCTAATATATATACATATATATATATATATATATATATATATATATATATATATATATATATATATATATATATATATAAAAACAGTAAAGGGTTAAACCTTCATCAGATTTTTTTTTCTAGTTTACCCTCTCACCACACCCCTGTATGAGCCATATGTGACACCGCTGTTCGCCTGTGAAAAGCTTAATTTAGCATTTAGCACAAGTGTTATTCTTGGCCGATATGGATTTTTTGAGGCCGATGCTGATTCCGATATTTGTCATAAAAAAAAAAAAAAACTGATAACCTTTAAATTTTGGGCTTTTTATGCCTTTAACTGAAGAGGAGAGAGTGAGGAGCGACATGCAGGAAAGGGGCCACGGATTGGGTATGAACCCAAGCCGTCACATGGGTTACACAACAAAGACTGCTAAGCTACACCAGTACCCTAACTTTAAACATCTTTAGTTCGTAGCTTTGCTGTTTGAATAATCACATTTGATGCTATAGCTACTAAACATTGGGAATAAAAGCTCAGAATCTGG